>WHYT01016901.1:38198-68092 GCA_009806455.1 Tetrax tetrax
TTCCCACTGGAGAATGTTTTCTAGGTTACACCTCTCTGTACTGCCGTTCAGCTGTAGATGTTTAGGTGATGGACCACCCACTGCTTCCCTGAAGAGACTAAAGATACCTGAGTCCCTTTGAGCCAGACTGCAGATGCAGCAGTTCCTGGGTGAGCTCCTCTGATGTGCATCTTCAAGGTGGCTTCGTGGAGGGGTCTCACCAGGGAGAGCAAGCAAGGGGCATTGCCACATTTAAGGATG
The DNA here is from genome assembly GCA_009806455.1 of Tetrax tetrax. NCBI lineage: Eukaryota > Metazoa > Chordata > Aves > Otidiformes > Otididae > Tetrax > Tetrax tetrax. The sequence continues at coordinate 38,439 of WHYT01016901.1, forward strand.
GGGGGGCAAACAGACCACAAAATAACTTCAGCTGACATTCTCAAGGTTTTCCAGCCTCTGAACAGGGAAGTTCTGGGATGGCCTCCCCAGGGGACCGAAGAGCAGAAGCTCAGCTTGTTTTAATAAGCTTTCTGATAGGTTTATGAGCAGGATTTATGATGCGGTGCCTGGTAGGAATGGGATGCCATGACTGAGCAGAGCTCTTCCAGTCTTGCGTTCCCATAATATCGGGTCTTTCTGATTTAAAATCTACAACTTTCTCTGCTGGGATCTCTTGTCTGCTGTTCGGTCTTCATTTATTTCCAGTTAGACACCCCGACCCAGCCAATATTGTCTTCTTCTTGCTTTCCAGTGCTCGCAGATCGCAATCACGCACACACACACACACGTTGCTCAGCCAAGTTGTCCTTCACTTCATGGCACGGAGGTTTTGCTCATCTTCTTGGTGGTCTCTTCCAACCTTAAAGATTCTGTGATTCTAAATACATTCTTCTCCTGGGCAGTTTCCATGACTGTCCTCCTTCTCCTCCTTTGTGCCCAGCAGCTTGGAGAGAAACGCTGGGTGATTTCTCTTTCCAAACGGGATCCCCGTTGAAGGGGAGTTGCTGCCATGCGTTGGTTGGATGGGGAGATCATCATGGTTGCGGGGCGCAGAGCTGTTGGCCAGGACCCCTGAGTCCCCGCTCCTCCTCCCCAACGCCGTTGGCCATCGAGGGGCTCCAGCGTCAAGCTCTGAGGTTGTTAAACACCCGTTGTACGTGCGAGAACGTGCGGTTCCTCCCCTGTCATGAAGGTGGGGCTGCGAAGAGCAGCCGTGGAGCGAGTGAAGTTTCACGGTCTGTGATGGAGGTTTCCCTCCACCTGGCAGGGATGAGGGTGAGGGGCTGTAGCCTTCCCCCTTCGCGTCACACAGAGCCTGCTTGTCTCCCTCTTGCTGAAAAAACCTGGCTTTGCACCCCTTTAAATTGGGATTTCCACCCCCTTTCTCAGAAGAGGAGCTCAGGGCCGCCCCAGAAATCACAGGGGAGAGCAGAATCAGGCCTAAAATAACTGTCCTACTAAAATAAACCCCGCGCCTCTATTTATAGCCAAACTTTCTTTCGAGTAGTGTAAAAAGCTTCAGCATCCAAAATGACTGGGAGAACAAGGCTAAATTCAGCGGAGCCGGGCTCCTCCGCGTTCCAAGGACCACAACCAAAGGCAATAAATCTCCTTCCAAAACCGCGGAGGATTCTTAATTACTCCAGATACATTAAAAAAAAATTAAAAATTAGCAGCTCTCCTTTACCAAGGTTGCCAAAAAAGTCATGTGGGGTCCCGCCGGCGCCCCTCGTGTGGGTGTCCCTGCCGTCGCCCCGCGTGTGGGGAGGGGGCTCAGGCCGGGGCTGAGCCCACCCACGGGGCTGAGCCGGGCGTGCTGCCCGGGCAGCCCGAGCCACGGCGCTGGCTGCCGCGCTGCGGGCTCGTCCCTTCGCCTCGCTGACGTTGCTCCTCCGAGAGCGGGGAATCCAGCCTGGGCTTTGCGGCAGTGGTGGCACCGCGATCCTTGCAGCCGGTATGGGGAATCCAGGGGGAGATGATCCTGCTTCCCCGTCCCTGCTGGCAGAGAGGTTGCCAAAATCAAGGGAAATGGAAAATACAGGGATGAGCAGGTCCACAGATCCTTTAGCAGTATCTCCCTTTGCCGCTGACCTCAGTGCTCGGGGACCTTGGGAGCCATGTTCCCATTCAGAGACGCAGCTGTGCCACGTGGCCTCAAACCCAATGAGACGCCTTTCCCTCTGCTTGGGTGCTGAGATGACCTCCTCCAAGCTCCCTCCTGCCCCTATTTAATGAACTCTGTCCTTGTTTTTGCCCAGAAACCAGAGTCAAACCCACTGATGAAATAGTCACCACCCAGTGTGGCAAGAACCCCAACCGCGTCCTGGTGTACATGTTCGTGCCGTCGAGCTCGGAGACCTCCAAGGAGATCCTCAGGACCATCGCGATCGAGAAGGAGCCTGCTGAAGAGGTGGAAATCTACAACTGGAAGCTGATTAAAGGTGAGTCCCATCATGAAACCAGCCAGCAACGGAGGAGGTGTGTGTGTAAACCTGGTGCTTTCCAGGCTTTGTTCCATTTTTCAGGCTTTTCTAGCGGTGCTCCAGACCTTGTGTAGTGAGTCAAAACCTGCTGACAGTAGGCTGGCCCCCTTTCACCCTCTTCTGCTGCAGTTGCATGCAGACCAGGAGCTGGAAACCACTTTTGGCCGCAGTGTCCCCTGCCACAAGCTGCAACACCATCCAGAGGCGCAGCACGTGGGCAAACAAGGCAAGGGCCATGGAGGTGTTTCTCCAAACCTGCCTGCTTCCGTGCCAGACGCACATGGAAGACAAAACCCAAAATTGTTTTGGTCATTCCATATTTTCACTTTTGATCTTTTTTTTCCCCTCTGGTCCATCCATCACTGGGAGTAAAGCTTGCAGAGCTGTGCGCGCAGCCGGGATGAATTGCTCCCAGCCCACTTTTTGGACAGGTGGTTTTGGTTGATTCTGTTGATGTGTCCTCCAGAGGTCAAAGAACAGCAAATACACCATTGGATGGCACCAATCTTTTGCTCTGTCCCCTCCATACCTTTGCAACACTACTATGGACCAGAGGAGCCTATCTCTGCTGGTGACACTTGGTCCAGTAGATGTTTGTGTGGTGTTTCTCATGGTTTCTCATGGGAAAGCATCGCAGTGCCCCAACCTTGAGTTTCCGTTGGACATGCTCTACCCCTTGCAGAAACTAGTGCCTTGAGCACTTGAGGTTGGTTGCACCCTACCTATGGATAGGGTGACCCTCAGCCCATGTGGCTGGTGTCTTCTGGGCACGTTCAGGCGGATATTCTGGTCTCTTGGGTACCTTTGTGTCTCACCTCACTCCTTAAATAGACCTCCACCCTCCTGGGGCTGGCTCTTCCCGGCTGCCGAGGGCGGACCCACGTTGACAGTAGCTGGAGAAATTAACTTCAGAGATGGAGCCCTGGCTGCCACCATGTTTCCATCCTCCCCCCGCCATCCTCCATCCTCCACGGTGCCCCTCTCCCTGTCCTCCCCCCTGCCTCAGCAAGGCCTCCTTCACAATGGCACCTTGTAGCTGGAGGACAGCTCTGAGCCTCCACTGTCTGGGCCCCACCGTTTCCTCTCCTCGCTCCTTGGCAGAGGTTGCCACCTAAACCTTCTTGCCACCTTCTGAGGCCAAAAGCTTTGCGTCTGCACGGAGCTCCCGAGCCCTGCCAGCCAAGGACAGGGGAGGCCCTTGTCCCCGAGGCCAACACAGCTCTTTTGCTTGGCAGAGCGAAGTGTTACTATTGGGAAAGAGCATGAGCTCAGTCACATATGGATTCCACCTCTCCATGGTCCATCACTCTACCAACAGAGCAGTGTGTGTGGAGAAGAGAGGCTGCGAGTTGCGCCTGGAGCCTGTCCATCTGCCTTTGTATGGGCTCAGGATGCCGATGTGGCCTCATCTATTTCTGTGCCGGGATGGTTTCCTCCAGGAGGCAGGAGTAGGGAGGAGAAACTGGTGCCAACACCCAGCCGAAAACTTTATCCAGCTTGCTCGTGGTGCAAGACCAGCCCCCAGATGAGCTGCAGTGGGGGCTTCCCCATCTTTTTAGGGGTCTGAGCACCTCAGAAGTTTTGAAATGTGACTTTCTGCTGGTTTAGATCATGGGGAGTGAGGACAACAAGGGATGAGAGAGGAATCAGCATGGTTTGGAGGCTCTGCTGTTGACTCCTGCCCTTCACCCTGCCTTGCTGGAGGCCTGGGCTATATTTGGAGGTGTGGTCCCCCCATGGACCCCTTTCCTACGTTTACCCTGCCAGACTGTTGATTAGACACTGACCAAAATATTCCTTTCCATCCTGAAAACCTGCAGCTCTGGGACCTTCAGCAATCCTCAGTGTTTCACCACAGGGGCCTGTCCATCCATCCCCATGCTGTTCCAGCATGTACTTGAAGATCTCCCGCCACGGAGACTCTGCGGCCCATGTAATCTCTTCCAGAGCCACCAACCTCTTCCTAAGGGAAGACTTTTACCAATGTGTGGCCTCTCTGCAGCTCGAGGCCTTTTCTTCCTCTCCACTGTCGGTGTGAAGAGCAGACTCCTTTCCTCTGAAGATGCCATCAGCTGCTGCCTCTGTCCTCTCTCACTCAGTTTAAGCGGTTGAGGTTTTTTCAGTCTTTCCTTGATGTTAGAGATTTCTGGTCCTTTGGTCCATTCCATAGCTCTGGACTCTTCTCTCTGTATCCTTCTTGATACGAGCCCAAAACGAAGCGCAGGGCTCTGGTCAAGGGTTGTGTCCTGCTGGGATGGGCCTCCTACACCCATGCTCCCATCTCTGTCCACCCAGGCTTTGTTTTGCAGATGGTTTAGCAAGTCCTGACAGCAGTTTCTTGAATTAGACTCATTTCACCCCCCACCCCAGCGTGAAGTACCACGTTTAACGGATCATGTTGGTTCCCCATGTAGCCAGCAGAGAGAAGTAGTGAAGATATGTCCCGTCTGTCCATTTCAGGATGGACAGAATGGTTCTGTGGAAGAGCTTATCTCTCAAAAATTAGGAAAGATGAATGACTCCCTTGGAGATGGGGCTAGTCCTTAATTTGTTCCTTGTGCTCTACTGGAGTCTGCTTGGTTTTTGGTCCTGAGGCAGGGCCTAAAGCACTGATTGAATCACAGACTGGTTTGGGTGGAAAGGGACCTCCAAAGCCCACCCAGCCCAACCCCCTGCCAGGAGCAGGGACATCTCCAACCACATCAGGTTGCTCAGAGCCCCGGCCAACCTGGCCTGGAATGTTTCCAGGGATGGGGCATCCACAGCCTCTCTGGGCAACCTGGGACACTGCTCCACCACCCTCAGTGTAAAAAAATTCTTCCTTATCTCTAGTCTGTCTCCCCTCTTTTAGTTTAAAACCATGACCCCTGGTCCTGTCACAGCAGGCCCTGCTGAAAAGTCTGACCCCCTCTTACAAGCCCCCACTAAAGCACCAAGAAGGGTGGTAAGTGCCCAACAGCCCCACCACCTCCCTCCATCCCACCCTAAACTTTGCAAAGAACGATCCCGTCTGTCGGACAGGATCTGCTCGCTGGGAAATGCCATCACCTTTTCCCAGCTCCGTCCCGTATCGCCCCTTCGGCGAACGGCAGACGCGGCGGGCTATTCTTATCTACGCCGCCCCGCGCTCTCCGTGCGCGTGCCGGAGCATCGTCCGCATTCCGCCGCTGCTCCCCAGCTCCTGGCATCTGTCAGAAACAACCGTCCGGGGGGGCAAAGGTCTCAGCCAGCTCTCCGCAGGCTCTTGGGCGAACGTTATCTGGGTCGGTTGATTAAAAGATGTTTATCTCTTGCGGCTCTTGTTTAAAATCTCCTCTTGGTTACTGATGTACTGGAAAGTGCTCCGTCAGCCGCGGGGACTGTAAGCGCACCCTCCTGCTCCTTTCTAAGTATAGACCAGAAGGATTTATTGAACACTTGTGCCTTTCTTGCGTCATTAACAGTTTTATTATCTCCATCCCGTGTCTTCTTTTGTTACTGGTAGGGCTTCTTTTCCTAACCCACTTAATGGACTTATTAATAGTCTGAATAGCCACATATTTCTCCGGATGTCTTTGACTTCCTGTATTAATTTTCCACAGTCCGTAACATCTCGTTTATCCGGATGGCTGGCCGGTTCCCATTCGTCACGTACTCTTTTTTATGTGTAATTGCTGCTGGGAATCGGGGAAAATCTCTTAACCAAATAAGGGGGACTGTGTCAGCTCTCCCATCGGCCAGCAGTGAGAGGATTGACACGTGGAGAAGGATGTGCCAGGCATACCTGCCCGGTTTGTCATGCTCCTTGGGCAAACGTGAATATCGTGACCCCTAATCCCACAGAAAGGTCGCTTCCGTTGCGGAGCACGGGTTCTGGTTTTCTTGGGTCAAACGTCTGAGTCAGGCACCTCCGCTAACGGGACGATGCTGGCATGGATGAAAATGTCAATCTCTGCTGAGGTCATTTGTGGGTTTTTTCTTCTCTCCTGGAGGCAGAGAAATGGAAAACTTTGGTCCCTGGCTGCTTCCAGGAAAGGAAAGCATCTGAGGATGGAGGAACCTCTATGGTTGGTGAAGATCGTTGGTCAAGAGTGAGCAGAGAGAATGAGGATTCCAAGATCCTGTTGGTCTTGCGTTTGTTTCTCTTATGTTTTTTGGGGGAGATCAGACCTCCTCCAGTGCGAGATGCTCTTCAGAGCAACAACATCTCATAGCTTCATGGTCTTGTCCCCGTTGGATTCTGATTTAACAAGCAGTTGTTGTTTTCAAACGAGGTTTGTCCTAGTCCTTGGTGAACCCAGATTCAGTCCCACACTCCCACCAGGCTTTGGCAGGAGATCCTGCACTGATCCAGGACCTTGGGGCATCCAGCACAACCTGTGTCTCCTTTTGCATCCCAGGAGGGGACATAGGGGTGTGCATCCAAACCCATCCGAGCCTTAAACTGAGCGCGGCAGAGCCTGACTCCCTCTGTTTCCCTCGGCAGGGATATTTCATCTGATGCAGACCAAGAAGATCAGCAAGCAAGAGTTCAAGCAAGAAGCACAGAACTTCAGGCTGATCACCAGGACGAACGAAGGTAGGGAGAGAAAAATCCCCTCTCCCCGCTCCTCCGGCGGGCTCTGCCCCAAACCGCCCCGTGGTTTTGCTGCGTAAATCCCGGGGAGGGAGCCGTAGGGAGAAGGCTTGTGCAAACGGAGCGGGGTCGGGGCTGACCTGCCTTCACACGCAACGCTCCTGGTTAGCAGCCGCGTTTTCACTGACCGGTGTCGGAAAGGGCAGCCAGCTTTCTAAAAGTGGATGCACGCTTGTGAAATCCAAAGACTGTGCCTCTCCAAAGCCCATAAAACAGTTTGATTTTTATATCTGATCCATCTGGCGTTACAGGGGAAAAAAGAAAAAAAAAATGATGCGAGGGATTTGAAAAAAAAATAAACTCTTGAAATATTTTTTTTTTTTAAAAATCATTCTTAATGTTCTTGGATGTGCGTAAATGTTACAAAAAGCAGGAATGCCAGCGCACATGCCGAGAGTGCCTGCGCGGAGCGAAAGCGCCGTGCTATTTCCCACTGGCTGCCTCGTCGCGTGGGCTGGGTTGGAGTTTAACGGGTTGGGTTCGGATCGGAGCCATTTCCGTATCGTCCAGCACCCGCGGGTCACCGGGTCAGCCGGCAACGGCTCCGCCGCCCCGTGCGTACCAGCACACCCGGTGCCCCAGGGAGGACAGAGGTTTATTTTCATTTATTTTCCACTTGAGACAACATCTCTTTACCAAATCCTGGGGAATTTTCAAGTCCCAGGTTGGGCTCCGTGCCTGGCTGGGGTCGCTGGCACGTGCCCCTGCTTCTTGCCTCAGTTTCCCCTGACAAATAACCCTGTTGTGAAACCACCCCTCTGCCCTTGCTGCAAGTTCTAGGAAAGCATTGGCCGGTGATTTCTTCACAACAGGAGATTAATTCAGCTAGAAAATATGCTCCCCCCCTGGGGATGACGACATTAGGGCTGCATAATCCTCGCTGGGATTACGGGGGAAGCGACCACCGAGAGGGGAAAAACACCTCCAGCCACCTGCCACGTGTACGGGGATGCTGGCGGTCTGGGGAGGAAAGAAGAGGGATCGGGACACTTTGTCCTCATTTTTAGGGTGTTGCCCGGCTCCCCCCTGGCACGTTTGCTTCACGGGGAGCCTGCAGCTCACCGGTGAGGTGGTGGGGGGACCCGGGGGGGTTTCATCTCTTTCCGCAGCAGGACCTTCCCCAACCGTAGGTGATGGCACAAAGAGCCAAGGCTGGGGTGGCAGCAGGAAAAAGAGTGTAAATGTGGGAGTTTTGGGCAAGCCGCCCCCAAAAAATGGGGATGATGGAAGGGAGGAGAGAGGCATCCCTGCCCACAACCCGAGAAACAGGAATTTACGTTATCCTTAGGATTTTCTTCTTTGGATCGGATGATCTTGGAGGTCTTTCCCAGCCTTAATGCTTCTGTGAATTTTGGCTTTCGAATGACGAGTCAGAGGGCCGTTTTATTTGGGCCCAGACTTTGCCACCTTGCAAATGAAATGGGATTTGGGGTCAAAAGGGGCCATAGATACCTCCTGCAACCCAATTAACAGTGCAATCAATGCCGCGGCCGGCGTTGCGGGTAGACCTCTCTCCCCGCCAGCACGGTCCTCGTGGGTCCTCCACTGCGGAGGGCGTTACGGGCGGGATAAATTCTGTTTTCCTGCTCCAAGGATTCTGTCTCTGCTCATCCAGGTCACTGGAACATCTTCCGAGCCCAGACGTCGGAGCTGAGGATGACAGAGAGCCCAGAGAAAGAGACAAAGAACTTGTAAAGCAAAAAAAAACAAAAAAAACCCTTCGAGCTAGCTATTGATTTATCTACACACACACACATACACATATATACGAAAAAAAAAAATCGCATTATTAAATAGACTGGCACAGCAATAAAGGATACACTAGTGTAAATTACAGGAATTCCAGCAAACGAACCAAACGGAACCGCATCGAAGCCGCAGCCACAGAGGTGCCTCTCTCCAGCCGGAGAGCGGAAGGGGGTCGGCTGTCGTCGCCCGCTGCCGAAGACGTCGGGTGTGCGGAGGGAGGAGGGAGATGTGAGACCTGCTGCGATTGAGGGGACGTCCCGGACGCCCCGGCGTTTCTGAAGAGCGTCAGGAGCCGGCAGCAAAGCAAAGCTTTTCACCGCCGCCGGCAGAAGGGTGACCTGCAAGGAGAGAAAAATCAGCCTCAGCTCTTTTCCTGGAGCCTCTTTGACCCGCAAAGGGTTTCTTTGGCTGAACACCCCCCAAAGGGTGTTTCTTGAAAATCTCGGGTCTTCTCTCCGTTTCAGCTGGGAGGATTCTCCTCCCTTCTTTGCGGGTCGCTTGAAGTTGCAGTTTTTGGCAGGACCCACCTGCTGACAGGGTCTGAGACCCCGAACGCTGCGCTAAGGTCGCTACGGAGCATGCTATTATGCTATATATTTATATATATCCTACATAATATCTACCGGGCTGTATTCACAGGAGGGGGCGTCTCCCAAAGGGCCAACAGGACCATTTCTGCAGCGTAGGGAGGAGGGCGCGCGGCAGCGTCGCCCTCCTCCTGTCTGGAAATAGCTTTGGGGGATTTTCGGGTTGTTTTGGTACGTGTATTTATCCCTGGTTTCTTGTTTTGTTCTGTTTTGATAAATCTATTTATTTGGAGATCCAGATCTGTCTGATAAATCTGATTAAAGCGTCTTCTTGATTCAGCCTCCTGTGCCGGCTCTCCTTTCTCTGAAGGGTCCATGTTACAATTTGGGGGGGTCCCAGTGAGGTAGGACCCCCATCCTGGTGGGGTGGGACCTCCATCCTGGTGGGGTCTGATTCCCTTGCAGCATCCTGAGGGTTGGGATGCTGGATTGGGGCATGCAGAGAGCATCCCACTGATGCTTTGCTCCTCAGCAGGAGGTCACCCCACCCCACTTGCTCGTGGTCCACAGCTGGTTCTGGGCTGAAAACGGAGCTCGGGGCTGCGAGCGGGCATGTGGGTCAGGAGAAGGCGGGGAGCAAACCCGGGCCGGGAAACGGGAGGTCCTGGGGTGCTGGATGGGCGCCCAAGCGAGCTGCTAAGTGAGTGCAGGTGGTCTCTTGGACAGGCAACCGCTCGCGTGGGGTTATAAAAGGATCAAGACAAGCAGCTCCCATGTCGGGGATGGCTGTGCCTTCCCCTTCTCTCTTTGGCATGCTCCAAAAACCCAGAGTGCTTGGATGTGGATGGAAACCAGGACCTGGAGTGTCCTGGATGTGGATGGAAACCAGGTCTGTGCACGGCTGGAGAAGCCAGAGAGCAGAGCGTCCGCAGCTCTGGAGGAAGAACCAGAGGAAAACCAGAGAAGCTGGTGGCCACCAACCCATCACTGCTCACCAGAGCCGTGTGATGATCCAGGCGATCCGGTTAAATTTATCCAGGAAAAAAATCCCGATGATGCTTTGGGCATTGGGGCTGTCGCCGGTGGCACAGGGCAAAGGGAGAGGGGTGAAGCTGCCCTCTCGCCCCACGGCCGTGCGTGCGACCAAAGCTGCACGCTGGCAGGGAGGACCTGCCAGTTCCCAGGCGGAGCCTCGTCAGCCTAATTAGCTCACTCTTGCGTGCTCTAATTGAAGGGTAGCTGCGGGCCAATTTACGCTCGTTTACAGGGAGCGTTGGAAATGAACCTGCCCGGTTGGGTTCCTAGGGGTGGCCTGGAGAAAACCAGCACAAACCCTTCACCGCCCGGCCCGGGTGAGGTTTCCTGCAGGTGTCCATAGGTTCCCGAGCCCAGTATAGACTACGGAGCCCAGTATAGGTTACACGGAGCCCAGTATAGGTTACACGGAGCCCAGTGTAGGTTCTATGGAGCTCAGACACAGGCAGGAGACCTCTTGGGTGCTGTGCACACAGAGCTCCTCTACCATCTCCAGGAGTGTGGTGGTGCTGTCCCTCACTGAGTCACTTCTACCCACAGCATGGTGCGTTGTATTTCTTCTACCCACAGCATGGTGCGACGTAACCACAGATCTGTGTCACCCCTGTGCTGGACCCTGCCTGAGCTTTGCCTTGGGCAGGGAGGTCTGGAGATGAACAGTGATGTGCAAGAGGGAGTTTCTTTGGAGAGAGGGTTCATGGAGACGCAGGATGGAGATGGAGCAGTCTCATCCCAAGGAGCTTCCCACTAAGAGATGATGCTGCTGCTTGGTCCCTTCCCAGGATCCGGTGCAGATGCTCTGACGTGTACTGCGTGTGCTCTGCTGCTGTCCTTGCGCTGAAGTTGGTCCAAACAACCAGGGTTTGGTGCTGAGCGTACCCACCAGGAAAGGAAGATATGGAAGCCTCCAAAGACGCCGTTTGCATGACGTCACTGTTCCATCCTCCCATAACTAACTTTATCTCCCAGACCCATCGCAACCCCCGGCCCTGGGGTGCCTCCAAACAGCATCTCATCTTCTCTGGTGTCAGCTTCTCCCCCGCCCTCGGGCGTTACGCCACTCTCTGTTGCTGTGAGTCAGGCTTTCTGCTGCCTTTTAGTTACCCCTTCACTGCAGCCCTGCCTTGGGACGCTGTCATAAAAGGCACCCCATAAATTTTATATTGAACAGTAAAACGTTTTCGCCTTGGCTGCTGTTCCCCCCTCACTCGCTGCAGCAGCGCAGACCAAAGGGGAGGGCTCCGGTGAGGCAGGAGCCAAGCGCCGTATCGCAGCTGCCGGCTCCTGGCTGAGAAAACCAGGACGACATTGATTTTTGCTGGTTGGGTTGGAGAAATAAGCCTGGAGGCACCTCGCCTTGCACCAGTCCTGAAGCAGCACCAGTGTCCACTCTCTGAGGGACACAGCTACAGGTGGCACGGGACGGGCTGTCTCCACCCGAGGAGACCCAGAAGCCTCCCCTCTGCTCTCTGTGGTGAGGCAGGAGGGGCTCTCACCCATCTGAAGTGACCCCTGAGCCAACAGGGATATGAGAGGTGGGCTCAGCTCTCCCTTCAGATGGCAGAGCCGCAACCATGGGTTTCTTAGGTGGGTTCCTCACCCTTCCCCATCCATCTGTTTCCATCCATCTATTTGTTCATTCATTCAGTTATCCATCCATCCTTTCCCATCCATCCATCCTAGCCCATCCGTTCTTCTCCATCCATCCATCCATCCATCCATCCATCCATCCTTTCCCATCCATTCTTCCCCATCAATTTTTCTCCATCTATCCATCTGTCCTTTGCCATCCATCCTTCTCCATCCATCCTTCTATATCCACCCATCCATCCATCTTTCCCATACATCCTTCCTTCCCCATCCATTCTTCCCCATCCTTCCTTCCCCATCCATTCTTCTTCATCCATCCATCCCCATCCCCTTCATTCATCCTTCTCCATCCCTCCATCCTTTCATCCTTCCCCATCCATCCTTCTCCAGCCGTAACCTTTTGGGCCCTCTGGCTTTTCCTTCCCTGCAGTGGCATGGGAGGAGAAGACATCACTTTCACCTTGGTTTACTCTGGATGCTAGCCGGCGTCGGAGACCTTCGTTTCTCCCAGGACTGTAAGAAAACATCCCAGAGGATCGCTGGGGACGTGCAGAGGGGCCACCTGGGCTGGTGACCAACCTTGGCACGTAGCACTGCCCGGTGACGTGCGGCCGAGGAGGGGCAGAGGGGCTTGCTGTGGGGCTGGACGGGGCTGCGAGCGGTGGGTAGTCTCCTGCGGCCGTGTCAGTGATACGCCGGACCCGGCTGTCCCAGGAGCCTGCCCTAATGACCGAACCTCCCCGTGGGGGACCTCTCAGAGGCTGCTTTCCCCACGGGGGCGTCTCTGGGGATTAACCCTTTTAATTGGATCAGCAGCCGCAGATCAGAAGCCAACGTTTCGCCGTCGGCGGCATCGCCTCCCTCGCCCCGCTCCTCCTCCCTGCGTCCGTTTGCCTCTGCAGGGATCGCCCCGTTCCCACCCCGAGCTGTGAAGTCGGGGTTGATTTGGGGGCAGAGCCGGCACAGCGCCCTGGGACCTTTCATCTCTTGCAACAATGAGTTTGCAGGGCGGGGCTGGGCTTTCTGCATGAGGTTTGGGGGGGGGACACTACTCCAAGAGTCTACAGGAGACGTTACCATGTGTCTGCTGCATCCATGACCATCCCACCACGGCTCAGGGGCCAGCAGGGACGCGGTCCTTCTCAGCCCGTGACCCCTCACCGACGATTGCATTTGCTCCTCTAACCCTGTGGGAGCTCAGCACCTTCCTAGTCTTCCTCTACGGCTGGGCCACCTTCCTTACAGCTCCTCAGCGGGGTTTGCAGCCCCGTCATTGTCCGGTTGTGCTGGTCAGGACTCGTTTCTGATCTGTTCAAGGGTTGGGAACAAAACCTTGCAATCCTGACTGTGTTTGCACATCTATGAGCAAGGAGAAGCCTCAGCTTGCGGTTGCAGAGATGATGCACGGTTTGGGAAAGCTGAAGCTCTCTGAGACCTCCTTGTCCAACCCCACCGATGTCCCCCCACTCTGGACTGCCTTCCCCATGTTTCTCTTCAATTAGCCAGAGAGCACAAGAAGGAGTTTTGGCCAGCTTGGACCTTCACTGATGTGGATAAAACCCATGAGCAGAAAGCCAGCATCCGTTGATGGCACCACTGAGCTGGAGGAGTGGCATGGGTCTTCACGTGGTCACGCAGAGGTTGCCTGATGTCTGGAGAGCAAAGTGACTCAGAGCAAACACCCAAACGCAGTTTGTATGGCACGGAGGGCTTTGGGCCACCAGACGTCCTGTCCAAGGGAACTCGGCATGGACCCAGACACCAGCCCTGGCCTGAGCCAGGAGGAGAGGAGGACATCAGCGCTCCTGGGCCTGCAAGAATGGCTCTTCCATGAGGGCTGAGGTGGCATCGATGGGTTTTGCCACCCTGCCTGGCCTCTGCCAGCACTTTGCACATGGGCAGCATGCTGCCATTGCTTTTGCAGGACCTGCATCTCCTGCCACTTCCACAGGACCCAGATCTCCTGCTGCTTCTTCTATGGGACCTGTATCTCCTGGAAGTCCTCCTGCAACCCCTCTCTCCTCTTGCTGTGGTCTGTTTTGCGTGCAATAACTTCATCGCCTATCCCATGGATGGTGCAGCCCATGCTGAGACACCTTTGGTCTCCGCAGAGCGTGTTTGGGCACTGGGTCCAGTTTGGGTCCCCAGTACAAAGCAGGCAGTGACAGGCTGGACTCAGCCCAGCTGAAAGACACACCAAAAAAGTTTTCCCTTTTAGGCTGGATCAAGCACTGGAAGAGGGACCAAAAAAGAGGGAGGAGGCATCTCCATCCTCGAAGAAACTCAACCCTTGCCTGGACGCAGTCCCAAGCAACCTGATGTAACTTCAAAGCTATCCCTGCTTGGAGCTGGAGGTTGGACCAGGGACCTCCTGGGGTCCCATCCAACCTGAATTACCCCGTGGCAGTGTGCTCCGGGATGGATGGCAAGTCACCATCAGAAATCTTGGCTCTACCTCTGGGGCCTTAGGGGTTTTTTTTACGTCAGAGCCGTGCTATTTCATGCTCTGTTATCAGGTTAGTCAAAACACTTCTCTAAACTGTACGTCTATATAATCGCCAGCTACACTCACTTCCTTGGCTCCTGCTGCTTTCCATTGCATGGGATTTTCAGTCATGCAAAATATCTACTTTCACCTTAATCTGCGCGGAGCACCCCTTCCCCGCAGGCAGCTCCGGAGCGAAGAGGAAGCCAACGCTTCTCGGCTACGTTCGCCGGAGACACGTTCCCCACCGGGCAAGACGGGAGAGGTGGAGCTGGTGACGTGCCCCGCTCGATTTGGGGTGTCGCTGCATCCCTCCGGCTCCACCGCGGGGAAATTAAATAATGTAAAATAAGGTTTTGTTGGGTTTGGTGCTGCCCTGAAAGTCTTGATGAAGCCCACAGGTTTGAACTTTTGGCTCGTAGAGGAAGCATCTCCCAATGACTTGGGACGTATGTTCTCATATCACCTTTCCCTAGCCAAATTTAGGGATTTCTCCCTAGAGAGATGGGATTTCTCCTCAGCTCTCCATAGAGACCCACGTGCTGTGGTGGGCGAGCATTCACCCCCGCATCCGCTCTCCTCTGCACATCCCTTTCTTTTCCGGTGACGAGAAATGGAGAAACCAGAGCGTCGTCTGTGCTGCACGGCTCGCAGGCTATTCTCATGCCACCACGGACCTGTCTCCTCTCCAGACTAAACAGTCCTAATATTTCCTGTCTCTTCTCACACAGAAATGTGTCTGTAATCGCTCTTTTCTCCTCTTTCTGCACCTTTTTGGATGCTGGAGCGGCTCAGGATGTACCTAATCTGGGGAAACGAGATCGCATTTCCCTGCCTCCAGCTTTGTCAAAGCTTGACACTCCCAAAAATGGGAAACAAAAAAAAAATTCCCCTCAGAAAAAAGCTTTGCCAGCAAGTCAGGACTATCCGGACGCTGGAAAATGCCTGGAAGACGGGTGCTGAGAAAGAGGTGATGAGAAAAACAGGGAAATCCTTGGAGGCTGCAGCTGGTAGGGCTGGAGCCCAAGGAGGGACAGGAGGTGGAGGAAACGTGAACGGCGTGGCACAACTGCCACCCCGGGGGCCCTGTCCTCCGGCGCGACAATTGACCTCTTCGCCCCATGCGTGTTGCGAGCCCATCCCCAAACGTGGGGTTTCCAAAGGGATGGTAGGACAGATCGATGGGTCAAAGCAGCCTGTGGAGCATCCCGTGGTCCTCCTGCCCCGTGGGATGCGGGAGAGCCGCCCACACCGCCTCCGCTCACCCGTTCTGGCCCACCATGGTGGTGTTTCTCACTCTCCGATTTTTTGCCCACGGCAGCACGCAGCCGCCGGCAGAGATCCCAGTTTGTACAGGCTGGATAAATCCGAAGGAAACTGCTTACGAGTCCTTCTCACCAGCATTGCCAAAAAACCATGATTCAGTGCTTTTTTTTTTTTTTTGGGGGTAGAAATTAATTTGTTCGGGCCCATCACAATTATCTAACTCAATGAGCACAACAATAACCCACTGTTTCGAGGTTGTTCATGGCCATTTAGCACCATCTGGGTCGTCTGATCAGGGGCTTTGAAAACAGTTGGAAATGAAGTAAGAAGGATCGCTTGGCCCCGAACATCCCTTTTTGCCTCCCAGCTGCACAGACAATGAAAAAAAAAATCCTGGTGGACCCGTTAGACACAGGGAGAGGAACTGCGGAGCAAACATCACCCCATATCTCGCCGTGCCCCTCTGGGGGGGGTTGGTGTCCCCAGATGGGAAGGTGGTGGCCTTGGAAGGAGAAGAACTTGGCCACGTTCAAATAGCAGAGTTCTGCCCTGGACATGCTCCTCTTCAAGCTTTGGCGTTGAGTTTGAGCGAGTGAAGCTTGAGCCATCTCCACCTTGCATGGCCTTCCCAGCAGCCAACCTCCAGGTCCCATGGTCTCTCCAGTAGCTGGCTTGGACCTCCCAGTCCCACCAGTCCCAACTCACAGCCCTGCAGTCTCTCCCATATCCGTCCCAGACTGACGGCTTCTCCAACACCTGACTGTGACCTGTGTTGCTGGCACCCAAACCTCCAAACACCCATGCACACGCAGGAGGGAGCCCACTCAACCAGGAAACCAGTTAGAAGTGGAGCTTAATGAGGAAATGGAGTCTAATTAATGAGACAACCTGCCCTGACTGGGGACAAGTGCAGTGACCATCCGGCAGTTCTGACAGTACCAGCCCGTTTGTCCCCTTTTCCCTTTATTTTCACGTGCTTGTTCCTCCCCTGATCCCCTTCATCCCTCCCTTTGCCCACCATTGGTCCACCCCCTCAGCATTGTCTTCTACAGTCCCCAAAAGCTCTTCTCTTGGGGTCCCAGCACCTTCCCCCATCCTCATGCCTGGGCATGCATCCCTGGGGCCCGTTGACCCCTTCCTACAGCATGGGAGGACCAGTGGTGGCACCACGGGCTTCCGTGTCCCCATCACCACCATCTTGTACCAGCCACGCCAGATGCACTGTCCCTTGTCTCCTCTAGGCTGGGGGGATCTGGTTGTGGATGGGGGTCTCGGCTAGGAACATCACATGGATTTACAGCCCTAGTTTGGCTGCAGTCATCACTGTGCAACACGCTCGCCGCGTCCACGGGATCTGGGTGTCCAGAGGCCATGCTAAGCATGAACACCACCATGTCTTCTGCAGAAAGGGCACTCAGGTTCCTACACCCTGATATAGCCATGGGAGGGTTGATGTGGAGCGTGTCTTCCTCCACGGTGCACTATCGTGGCCACCACAACTTGCACCAGGAGCTTTGCCAGCTGGATGCATCAAGTCCTTGTCAACGGGGCAATGGCTTGCATGACCAGAGGGAAGCGTGACTCGTGCTCAGATCTGACCATACATCTCCTCAGGATAGACTGGACATCCCTGAAACATGTTTGTGTGGCAGATTTTTGGTCTGGAGGCCCAGAGGGGTGGATTTGGGGTGGTCAGAGGAAGACAACTTACCTTCTCTGCCCTGGGAAGGTGCAGGTCCCAGCCAGGTTGGGTTGTGAGGTTCGACCCAGGGGCTGAAATGGGCACCATGGCTTCTTGCAATGGCCAAGAACATAGACAGGAGTTCAAAAGTGGACAGAGACAAAGTGATGGAAGGGCCATCCAGTGGGTCACTGGGGGAAGCCAGTGTGACCATCCTGGGAGGGGACATTCCATTTGGATATGATTTTTGGCTGGATGACCCCACTCATGGTGTCCCAGGCCAGCTGGGGGGGCAGGGGACCCACCCCTGAAGGGTGTTCCCGTGTCCTGAGCAGCGGGGTGAGTGCTGCAGCGTGCGTTGGACACCGATTCATGGCACAGGTGTCCCAACAGCTTCCCTCCCCCATGGCACTGTTTTGCTCCAGCCTCTTCCAGCAGCCCCGGGATGAGCTTGTTCTCCACCACAGGTGGATGAACGACATCGTTCCCAACCCCTTGTCCCTCTTGTGCCATCCTGGCGCTGCCCTGCAGCAGAAGAGAGTTCTTCTCCTGTGTGATGGAAAAAAGTGCCTTGTAAGAGAGCGGCCATGCTAACGACACATGTGTGAGGACTATCCATATCAGTGGTCCTGCTCGCGCTGGGAAGGCATGTCCATCTCCAAAATGGTGTCTGTGATCCCTGTTGAGATGTTCCTCAGTGGTTTAGCTCAGCAGTGGATCTCGCAGAGGCTGGAGCCAGCTGTGCTCTTGGCATGGGGTTCCCACCAAGCAGCATGATGACCGCCGCGGACTGGGTTGGAGATGGTTTTTATCCATCCTGTCGCTGCTAAGCCATGCATCTTTCATTTTCACGTGTCATGAAGACCCACATTTTAGGAAGGATCCAGTCTGGCTGCTGTCCAGGATTTGGTCCTGCGTGGAGAAAGCTGGGCGTGTCACTATGGGCCTGCACACCAGCTCATCTCAGGTGGGAACCCATCACCTGTTCCCAGCCGCGAGCACAAGCCCAGCTGTCATCCCAGGGGAGGAAGGTTCTGAGACCCCTCCTCCTCCTCCTCGGTGGAGTGAGGGAATCTGGAGCCTACTGACGTAGCAGCCCAGATGTGACCCAGAGGAGAGCTGCACATTGTCCTTCCCTCGATGACCTTCCTTGGAAGTCAGGAAGACCCAGTTACACAACGGGCGAAGGCTTCCGGTACGTGATGTGACAGCTGCACCAACAAGTGATGCGGCTAAGAGTGGTCGCTACCTGGGCCAAGAGGTTTCCAGGGGAAAACTGCAAGTTACGTTGCTGGCTTCCCGAGATGGGTTACCGAAACCAACCACAAAAGGTCAGTTAGAGGTGGACATAATTTGGCCCTTCATCTAAACGACCACCACCCTGTGGCAGATCCCCAAAATTCCTAGAACAAACTCTCCAGACAGCGTTGATCTGCTAATAAGCAAGAGGTTGTATGACTTGTGTGGGATTCCAGATCAGCCTCACCAACCGCTGGCCCACGATGACCAGATCCTCAAAGGTGTTTGAGTGCCTCTTGCCCTTGAACCAACGCTGTGGTTCTCCAGTTAAAATCGGGGCACGCTGGACTCAGAGGGGGTGTCCTCCATGTTTAACCTGATGCATCCAAAAGGATTTCGAGGGAGTTTTTGTCTTCAAAATGGCAATTTGACCCTTTCTAGATGGTCATTATCTTGGAAGAATCCTTTTCCTGTGACCCAAAATTTGAGTTTTAGCGTTCTTCCTCAGCTAGGCAGCTTGTGCGCTGTTTGGGATGGGGATGTCTGGGTTGACTTGGCTGCTGGCTGCCTTCCAAGGGCCTTGGTGCCCCTCGGGGTCACATTGCAGGTCCTAGGAGAAGACAGATGATGGGCTGCATGTGAAGAAGTTGGTTGGAGCTGGGACTTGCAGCCTTAGCTCGGTTGTAGCTCATTGCTCTTCCTTTTGGTGAGACCAGCAGTAGAGTAGCCCAATCTCTGCGTGGGGCTCCAAATCAAGCCTTGGGTGAACGCTCTTACCATCACTGGGGTCCCCGTTGCCAGTGGGGATGGTCCCTCCTCCCCCATGAAGTTTTGCAGCCCCGAGGAGCGGCCGTCCTCCCCGCACCTGGTCTGGGGAAGAGGGATCACGTCATGCGCAGCTCCTTGGCACACAAGCCATGGCAAAACACCAGCCGGCGGGCCAGAGGAGAGGCCAGCTGGGGGAAAATCGGACGGGTGAGCCCAGCGCCAAGTCTCCCAGCGGGATTTGGTGGGGAGGGCTTGGGCTCTGCCTTTCACAGAGCCCGCGGCTTTATTCCTTCTACATCAAGGTATGGGGAGGGAGGAGGCATCTCTCGCAGCCGAAAAAAACCCGGGATTTTTGTTCTTCACACATCTTGGTTTGGGACGGTGCAGTGGGGTACGACAGAGGGAGATTTTTGGGCAATGACAGCTCGATGTTCCCATGGGATGGACTCCGGGTGCCCCACACATCTGTGCGTGTTCCTCTCCCGTGTCATTCTCTCCTCCCTTCTACAATACGTTTTTTTTCAGACATCCTGGAGGTTTTTTAGAGGCCCAACAGAGTGTTGTGAGGGTTCACCAAGCTCTCCAGGCTCTGATGTGGGCTCCAGCCCTTGCTTTGATGCCTGCAGAGCAGAGTCTGCTCCTCGAGATGGGCGAGGTGGGATCTTGGGGAGCAGATGGGATCTTGGGTGTTTTTTTCCATGCAGTGAATTTTGAAGTTGCCAAGTGCCAGCCATGGTATTGCTTTGCCTGCGGCAGAGGAGCCCCCCCACCAGCCTGGTCTCCTCAAATTAAGGAAAAACACAAGAAACAGGGTGGGTGGGAGATGTTCTTTCCTTGGGATACTCTCCACCCTGGTTCCTGGCAGGCGCTGGGTCGGGTCTTGGAGGTGGATGTCACATCCAAAACCAACGTGCCACCAGCAGCTCCATGTACTCACCTGGTCCCTGTTGGAACCCACATGTAATTTTGGCCTCCACGAGGTCTTGCAGAAGCTCTGGGTTCACTGCAGCAATGCCTTTGGCCCCTCATTACTCCTGACTTGCACCCGAGCAGGTGAGACCCCCAGCACTTGGGGGTTTGGTTAGAAATGCTGCTTTTTTTTTTTTTTTTTACATTTCTGAGTTTCCATCTCAAGGAGCATTTAGAGGCTTTCTCCAGCCTGGTGGGGCATCATGGAGGGGATGCCTGACCAGCCCAGGAGACCAAAATCATAGAATCACGGAAGGGTTTGGGTGGGACGGGAACGTTAAAGCCCACCCAGTCCAACCCCCTGCCAGGAGCAGGGACATCTCCAACCACATCAGGTTGCTCACAGCCCCGGCCAACCTGGCCTGGAATGTTTCCAGGGATGGGGCACCCACCGCCTCTCTGGGCAAAAATGTTGCTCCCCACCCCTCAGGAAATGGATTTTCTGTCCGGCACTCAGCTCTGACCCAGGCTCCAGCCAGTTTTAGTGTGGAAAAGCCTTTTTTTTTTCCAGGGTTAGAGCAGCTTTATCTGCCCAATCCTGGTGTGGGATGGACTCAGGTGGACCATCCCTGGACCACGGTGGACAGCGCTGCAGAGCCCCTGGGAGCAGGCACGTCCCCCTCCTTTGGTGGTGGCCAGGAGTTGTGTGTCCCTGCACTGAAGATCCCACCTCAGCCTTATCCCAGCTGGAGAACATCACCTCCAGGCGAAGGATGAGAAGATGGGGACAACTGGTGTGGATCAGGACCAACCTGACCTCCAGCTGCACGCACGGGGGGTGACCCGGGGATGGTTCCCACTGGGATTTTAGCAGAGCTTTTGACAACATCTCCACTAGCATCCCCACGGCCAAAGCAGCAGGTATCCCTAGGATACAGGGATGGGAGTGGGAGCGGGTGGCTGAAGGAGACGGTGGGCTCCTTTGTGACACATCTGCCGGCTCAGCCAGGTCCCATCCCACCTGAATTTCCTCCTAAAGTCCTTCAGAAGCCCAGCACCGGTGGATGCGGTGAGGGCAGGTGAAAGGCTGGAGAGATGCGATCCCTTGGGCTTGAGTGCAGCCATGTAGGATGGGAGGAACGCCAGAAATTCATCATTAGAAGAAAAATCTTATTATTTGTAGGTTATTACTGAAAAAGCACGGCGGGGAGGGCTGCCCTGGCAGAAGACATTGTGGTGGTGGGTGAGCAGGACATGGAGCAGGCGTGGCGATGGAGGAGGAGGAGGATGATGAGGAGAAGCATCAGGTCTGCTCTTGGATAAGCAGGTCCAAAGTCTTCAAGAACCCAAATTTAGCAGCCTGGATGACCCCAGATGCTGCGTCCCCGCTCCGGTGCACCCCAGCAGGCATAGCACGGCGTTTCGGCCCCCGTTCCCGGGGAGGGTGAGGCTGGGAGCGTGGGGCGGTTGTTTCGCCGCTGGGAGTGACGATGACGTCCCTGTGAGTTAATTCCTGGCGTCCAGCCAGACCCTCTGTGACACCGTGTCCGCGCCGAGGGACGAGGAGGGAGCCGCGCTGGCCACGGCCGCTCCGGGCACCCCGTGCGGAGGCTGCGTCCCTTCCCTGGGGGCGGTTGGGCAGGAGGTGGCCTGGGGACAGCGGAGCGGCCGTTGGGGACCGTGGCTGGGATGCAGCAGGGTGAAAGCTGGCGGGGGGCTGAGATTCCGGACTGGGGGACCGGGTGTCCCCGCTGACACCTCCGTGAGCGGCCCTGCCCACGCCGGGGTGTTTTGAGGACCAGGGATGGGCGTTGGCGCAGGGATGGGGCTCAGCCCCGGGGACACGCTCCTGGCTGTCCCGCGCGCCGCAGGGGACCTGGGAAGAGCAGCGACGTCCCCAGGGTGGTTGGGACCTGGCAGATGTGGGTCCCCAAACCAGTCCCCGCCAGCAACCCCGTCACTGGGGATGATCCATCAGCAGCCGGCGCTGAGCTCTGCCAGCCCCCCCGAAGCCACCGGTCCCCCGCGCCGGCGTCCCCCCACCCCGGCAGCCTGCACCCCTTCTCGCGGCAGGGCCGGTAGCTGGGAACCTGCGCTGGACCCAGAAGCCCGTGTCATACAGCCGGGGAATAAAATAAAATTAAAGCTCGTTAAGCACTTAGAGAAGGGTTTGCACCGAGGGGGTGCGAGCGGGGAGGCGGGGGGGCCGCGCATCTCAATGCTGGGCTATTTAGAAGGGAGAATTTAATAACAGGGGGGTTGGTTTTTTACGGCAATAGATTTATTCCACCTGGGCTAAGAAATACATTCCACATCTGCCGAGCCGTGTAACCAGACTCTAATTAAAATCGTGCGCCAAGCGAGGGCCCGGCTGTGAAACACAAAGCTGGCTTTTAGAGCGGCTGGGAACCGCGGCTCGCGCCGAGCCCCGGGCCCGGGGCCAGGCAGCCGTGGGGCGGCGGAGGCCGGCAGGACGGGCACGGGGCTGGCGGGGTGGCTTTTCGGGTGCTCGTTTTCCTCGTGGCGAGGCAAGGAGGGGTGCGCGGCTCCGGGATGGGTGGGGGTGGAGGGTGGTGTTTGTGTCTACACAGGGAACCGGGACATGCTGACATCTGTGGGCATGGAGTGGCTTGGGGACAAGGTGACACCCATGTGGATGGAGTGACCATGGGGACAAGGTGACACCCATGTGTGTGCAGGGACCCTGGGACAAGGTGACACCCATGGGTGACACCCCTGTAGTGACCACGAGGGCAGACTGGCATCCATGTGGAGTTACCATGGGGAAAGGTGATGTCCATGATGTCCGTGTGTGCAGGGACCTGGGGACAAGGTGACACCCATGTGTATGCAGGGACCCTGGGACAAGGTGACACCCATGGGCGACACCCATGTAGTGACCACAGGGACACGTTGACATCCATGTGGATGGTGTGACCATGGGGACAAGGTGACACCTATGAGTGACACTCACATAGTGACCACAGGGCCAGGTTGACATCCATCTGGATGGAATGACCATGGGGACAAGGTGATGTCCATGTGTGTGCAGGGATCCTAGGAGGTGACGTGCATGTGTCTGCACGGTGACAGTGGGGACAGGGTGACATCGTTGTGTGCATGGTGACAGTGACACCCGTGCGTTTGTGGTGACCACGGAATGGGGTGATGTCCACGTGTGCACAGTGGCCACAGGGACAGGGTGATGTCCATGCACAACCGGTGACATGAGGACAGGGTGGTGTCCACCTGTACGCAGTGACCATGGGGACAGGGTGACATCCACACATACATAGTGACAGGGTGACACCCATGCACCTGCAAGGACCATGGGACGGGGTGGTGTCCACCTACGAGCGACATGGGGACAGGGTGATGACGTCCACATGGATGTTGTGACCAAGGGGACAAGGTGACAGCTGTGTGCGCAGAGACGGTGACACCCATAGGTGGGACGGCCGGTCCCCACGCACCAGCAGGCTCACGGGGACAGGGTGACACCCACGGCCAGGTGACACCGGCCGGGTTCCAGGGCTGAAAGGCCGCCCTGTGCGCGCGGCGGCGGGACACCCGCGCGGCGATTTTACGGCCCCGCGCGGCCCAGCCTCGCGCTCACCGAACAAACAGCGGTTCTGTCTGGGCTTTAACAGCCCGCTGCTCCAGACAGCGGCGGAACGCGCCAGCTCCGACCGAGAAACTAATGAGCCCTTCGAAACAGCTCGTACGGGAGTCGTGAAATTAAAAAAAAAACAAACCCAGAGCGCTCGCTGCCAAGGAAAATACACTTCCCTAGTAAAGCATGAGTAATAAGTGGCACTTTTCACAGGGCGAAGATATAACTTTTCATGAAAATACCAAATAAGGCTCCACGCGAAAGGTGGATGGCCTTTCTATCGATTTTTTTTTTCCTCTCTCCTCTCCCCCCCCCCCACTTTCTTTTCCTTCGCGAGACGATGGTGTGTTTTCCCCAGCACCCATTTACGAGGCCACGCTCCCAGCGCCCCCGGCGCAGCCCAGCTCGGGTTCCTTCGCCGTGCGATGAAATGAGAAGGGAATGGAAAAACAGGAGCTGCTGCTCTGCGAGGCTTTCTATTTTTAAAAGGTTAAAAATATCTATTTTCAGACACCAGCCCAGGAAGCGCTGGGGTGAAGCGACGCGGCGGGACGCGAGGAGTAAACAAGCACCGGGACGTGCCGGGCGGCGCGGGAGCCGCCACTCTGAGGATGGGGACAGCGTGGGCCACCACGAGCCACGGAGGTGGCCACAGGGAGATGCGGGGTTGCGGTAAAGGGCTGCTGGGCTCAGCGCCCGGGGAGATGCTCAGCACCCAGGGAGGAGGGCCGATCTCCCCCAGCATCCTGGTCCCAGGAGAAGATGCTCAGCGCCGTGGGGGAGAGGTGCGCGGAAAATCCACCTCCAAAATCCCGCAGCTGCTTTTTCTCCTTGCACGTTGCAGCTCTGCTCTCTTCTCCACCAAGCTGAAGGTCCTGGTGATGCTCTCCAGGCCGGTTCTGGTGGCAGCTGCGCCCTCGTTCTCACCCCTTGGCCCCATCTGCTGCGTCTTCTCCGTTGCAGACGCCTACCGTGCCCCGTTGCAGCCCAACAGGCAAAAGCCCACCTCAGAGAAGGTTACGTTGGGGCTTAAATATTGTTGCCGTGATTTTGCACGGCTGCCAGTTTAATTTGCAGACTCGCGGATGCTGGACGGGACCCCTCAAGGTCTTCGGTGCCGAGCCCCAAAGCAGGGCCAGCTTTGATTTGAGATCCAGCTCCAAAACTGGAGCAGGCACTCAGGGGTCGCTGTAAGAGTCGCCTCAACTGGGTGAGTTGTCCTGGTGCGCTGCTGGTTTGAAGACTGGGAGATTTTGGGATGCTCCAGGCAACTTCCAGGCACCAACCCCCCTCCTCTGAGCCCTGCAGAAGATGCAGATTAAGATAGAAAACCTCTTAAAAGCAAACAAAAAGACTAAATAATGAATTAAGCCATGCAATTTGTGCACAGTTCCTGGCAGGATATGGGCTGAAAACATCAGATAATGGCACCAGCAACCCTGGAAGAAGTTCTGCTGAAACCCAGCATCGCTGGCGCGTTGCAGCCAGGAGACATGCACATTGCCGGAGTCACCCGTAACTTTCCTTAAACCAGTCAAAAACTGGGGACGGGCGATGAGCCGGGCCTTGTCGGAGGTCAGCGTGGCCCATCCTGCTCCAGGGATGGCACTGACCGCTCCGCCCGGCCTGGGCGACACCCGGGGCTCAGACAAGGACTGAGATCAGCAGAACCATCTCAGCGGCTTCCTCGGGATGGGGATGGAGCCGCCGTCGAGCTTCCGCGGGGATCTCGGCCTCGCCTGGCGTGACAGAGGGTGCCCCGAATGCAGCCCGGCAGCACCCACACCCCCTACGCACCCCGAGGTGCTGCAGCCCATTCCCCAGCGGCGGGGCGAAGCGAGGCGCTGACGCAGGGCCCTGGCAAGCGCCCGCTCTCCCCTCGGCCGGCGCTTGGCCTCGCCGAATTTTGCTTCCTTATAAGGCCCTGCTGCTCCAGGCTCCCCTCTGCGGTATCCGCGGCTGAGCTGGCATCGCCTCTTCGGAGAGCAAAACAATTCCCCGCAGGCCGTGGGGAAGCGGGGACACCCTCCTGCCCGCTGTTTGTCCTCCTGCCCGAGCACCCAGCAGCGCTTCCTCCGCTCCCTCTGCTTTTCTTTAACCAGATAAAGGCCGGCCGACCCCGGAGTGGGAAATGCAGAGGGGTTTTTTTGTTTTTTTCCTCGTAGGAAGGGGGGTTGTAAAGCAGCTCAGCTGTCTCCCAAACACGGGACGGGGATTTTTCATCCCTCGGAGCGGCGTTTCTAGCCCCTTCCCAGTCGCTGGTTCAGAGGAACCTCAGCCAACAGAAGCCCTGTGCATGAATTTTGCCCCAGAGCATCTGACGGTGCAACTCCTTCAGCTTCTTTCCCCACCTGGAAAATGAGGATGAAGCTTTCTCTGTCTGAAAAAAAGGCTTTCAGGGAGCCTGAGCAAAGAAACGCTGTGAAACGCGCTGTTTAGTGGGATATTAAATGAACCACCAGCCTCTCCCACCGCCTTGTTGGGGGCATCACTCTTCTGAGGGCATAAAGGGAGCCGAGGGGGAAGAGGGGAGGAAATCCCTAAAGATTTCTCTATCTCCAGGACGAGGTTTTGGACCCCGAGCGCAAAATCCGAGCGTTGAGCCGACGGCGAGGCTCCTGGCTCTGAGCTGCCGCCGCCTCCCAGCCGTTTCGCCCCCCAGCAGCCAGCGGGTGCCAAACGGGTGACATCTGTGCCCCGGCAGCAAGAGGGAACCGAACCTTCTCCTCACCCAGCAGCTCGGGCACCCAGCCCCGTTCCTCGCTCCCACACGGCGCCCGGGGCCGCTCCAGCCTCGCCAAGGGGGCATCCAGGGACCCGAGGCCCCCCTGGGGCCGGCAGCCCATGCAGAGCAGGAGGAGGGGGAGTATTAGATCATGATTTTTGGAAGTCTGAAGTTCGCCTATGTCCTGCTTCTTCAGACATTAAGTCATTTTCCTGAGGAAGTCGCCTATGACGTTGATCTGATTATAGAAGGAGCCGGGGTGGAGCAGCGGGCTCCGCTTAGAGCACGGCGAGAGGTGAGGTGCAAGAGCACCGGGACACCGCGTCCTGTCAACATCTGCCACCGAAACGAGCCTCAAGGGGTCCATTCAATACAGATCCCGGTTGTTTGAGATGTCCTGACTCACATTTGAGATGCTCTAAGCCCTGGTTTCGATGGAAGAACTCTACCCACTTCACCAGGGATATTCTTCCACGCAGCCAAATGCCACAGCAACCACTGGAAATGGGGATGGAGCACGTCTTTTAATGAACAGCAAGGACAAAAGAAAAAAAAAAAATCTCTATTTAGTGGCTTTTGTCACTTAACATTACTTTTCAAAATACACCCCAAGTTCTACCAAGAAAAACAGAAACTTTACAGCAGTATTTTTTTCTGGAACAGTTAAGTTTTCTCCATAAAAGTCAGAAGAAGGTTGGTCACTCTTTCCCCGCGGACCTCTGCCGCCCACGGCACC
Organism: Tetrax tetrax; assembly: GCA_009806455.1. Taxonomy (NCBI): domain Eukaryota; kingdom Metazoa; phylum Chordata; class Aves; order Otidiformes; family Otididae; genus Tetrax; species Tetrax tetrax. The sequence goes on from WHYT01016901.1 coordinate 65,461, forward strand.
CGAACGCGCCACGAGAGCACGGAACCTTTCTCAGCTTGAGCAGCAGCTCTGCTTTCGGGTGTCTGTGAGCCCCAAGCCAATTCCGCCTTCCCTCGTCTTCCCGTTATTTTTCCTCTAAGTCTCCAATTCAGAAAGTCCAGAGTTTAAGCTTTTAAGGCTTAGGAGGAGGGTGCGGAGCTGAGGTCACCCTGGAAAACCCCCGACAGCAGCGATGCGTGCCGCTGAACTCGCCCACCTCGTGTCCTAAGGCAGGCACGGGCGCAGATCCAGAGAGGCCGCTGGGTTTAAGCGGATCCTCTCGCATCTGCTGACATCAGTTGCCCACCCAGGAGCCCGCACCCAGCCCAGCTTCAGAAGCGCTCAGCACCCATCCTCTGGGAAAATCCAGCCTTGGCTATATACACCTGTCCCATTTCGCAGCAGAAGGCACCCAAAACGACGACGCGTTTCTGCTTAACGGGCCTGCAGTGCTTTATTGGTCTCCAGTCACCGGTTCCCGAGGGCCATTCGCTGTGACACTTCCTGCAGCGGGCAGGCGACGAGATGTCCTAGAAAACAACTCTCCTGCCGTCTGCTTTACGCCTGTGAAAGAAAACTTCAGGCAAACCAAGACCTCCGAAGCCAAAAAGCAGCGTGCTGTTCCTCCCAGGTGAGAGTAGGTACGCGACTGGTGTTAGCAGGCACGCCCTCTCGGCGCCCTTCCCTTCAACTCGGCGACTTCCAGGGTTAAAGATACCACTGCTTTCCCAGTAACGGCGACGCCTCCCCCCATTACACCACAGCCAGTTGTGTGGGAAGCCTCAGAGATGATTTTGCAAAGACAAGGGCACCAGCAGCGCCCCCACCCGAGCAACTTCCAGAGGAAGTGTCGAAGGAGGAAATGAGTAAGAGAATTTTATATGCACTGCTTTGTCCAAAAAAGATTATGAAAGGCAGAGTAAAAACCATTTACCAGTCTTACGGGGAAAGTTAAGTTCATTTCATTGAGTCAAAGCTGAAGCAGACGTTCAGTATTTGTGTTTACGCCTGAAGACCTGCTGCATTACAGCTTCTAACCAAGGTGAATGTTTAGTTGATCTACAGAGCTGGGGGTGTAAAAAGAAGGGGAAAAAAAAAAAAATAGGATAGCACAACTTGACTGCTAATTGAGTCCATCCACCAGTCATAGAACCGGCCTTCAGCCCTGAAGAGGTCAAAGGCCGAGTTAAAAAAATAAAATTTCACGTGAACAGATTAACAGTCTTTGAAGGTTCCTCTAGATTTTGCTTCTAGCTGGCAATTCCCACACTGCTTAGTAAAGATGACTGAAGTTATTGCAGTAACAAATAAAACTTTTCTGCGATACAAAATCTAGTCCAGAGGGCTTACTTACACAGTAAGCAAGATATCTTACGTAACTGAAGATGGCATGTTGTCCTCCTCCAACGCAGCAGCTTGCAGAAGTCACCAAAAAGAGCAACGCTCCCAAGCTGCCAAGAGGACCGGGAGAAAGACCCAGTTCACTTCTTCTGGAAGAAGCCCATGATAGAGACCTGTTTGTTGGCTCTGTTGGCAGTAGCTGCCCCTTTCTTCAGGTTCTTCTTTTCCTCCTTTGGTTCCTTCTTCGTGGGCAGCGCAGGAGGTTTGTGTGCGGCTGGTGGCTTGGACTTGGCAAAGTCATCCTCGCTATCTGTGCAGGATTCACTCTCGTAAACCTTCTCAGTCACTGGTTAAAAGAAAAGAAGAGACGATGACGGGTAAGCCTGTGTACCAAGGAGAAGAGACCTCCCCACCGCTGCCTTCCCACCACATTTCTGGAAATGAGCTTTTTGGGTTCAAGGAGGACGTGTCAGATGCAGGAATTAAGCCCGTTGCTCGAGGTTACGCAGTAGACCCAGATGACTGGGCTGGCTTTCCATCCACGGCATCAAACTGCCTCCCTCTGTCTTAAGTGCAAGGCAGCAGGTTAACGACTCAGCAGCTTTAATGTCATCCAGCTCTTTCAAAACAGCTTGGTGACACCATACGCACGCCTTGAACAGCCTAAGGCTCTCCACTGGGAAGGGCCCTGGAGAGGACAGCTCCCTCTACAAATCTACGCAAGCATGGTCCTCTTCTAGAAACGAGGGTCAACTGCGTTGAAGACCTCCACAGCTAAAGCAGTTCTCTGCCTGGGCCTGGCCTGCAGCCCTCGGTTCAACCCGCCCAGGCTGACAAGGAGTTACCAGGAAGTGGTGAACCTGAACGAGATCAGGATCTGGAGTTCCTCATTAGATGATGGAATATCTATTTTCACAGAATGGTTTGGGTGGGAAGGGACCTTCAAAGCCCACCCAGTCCAACCCCCTGCAAGGAGCAGGGACATCTCCAACCACAGCAGGTTGCTCAGAGCCCCGGCCAACCTGGCCTGGAATGTTTCCAGGGATGGGGCACCCACCACCTGGAATTTCTCCCCACCTTCCCTGCAGCCCCCTTTGGGCACTGGGAGCCGCTCTCAGCTCTCCCCGCAGCCTCCTCTTCTCCAGGCTGAACAGCCCCAGCTCTCCCAGCCTGGCCTCACAGCAGAGCTGCTCCAGCCCTCTCAGCATCTGCGTGGCCTCCTCTGGGCCCTCTCCAACAGCTCCACGGCCTTCTGCTGTTGGGGGCTCCAGAG
>WHYT01016901.1:79992-100931 GCA_009806455.1 Tetrax tetrax
GAGCAGGGACATCTCCAACCACATCAGGTTGCTCAGAGCCCCGGCCAACCTGGCCTGGAATGTTTCCAGGGATGGGGCATCCACCGCCTCTCTGGGCACCCTGGGACACTGCTCCACCACCCTCAGGGTAAAATTTTTTTTCCTAATATCCAATCTGAATCTCCCTCCCTCTATTTTGAAACCATGACCCCTCGTCCTGTCCCAGCAGGCCCTGCTGAAGAGTCTCTCCCCACCTTCCCTGCAGCCCCCTTTGGGCACTGGGAGCCGCTCTCAGCTCTCCCCGCAGCCTCCTCTTCTCCAGGCTGAACAGCCCCAGCTCTCCCAGCCTGGCCTCACAGCAGAGCTGCTCCAGCCCTCTCAGCATCTGCGTGGCCTCCTCTGGGCCCTCTCCAACAGCTCCACGGCCTTCTGCTCTTGGGGGCTCCAGAGCTGGACATTGGTTCAATTTTATGGTTCAAAACCACCATTCTGACTTGGCCCGATTTCCACAGGGGCCAAAGCAACCAGATTGTCCTGAAATCCAGACAAAACAACCCTGAGGCAGATCCAACCTTCCCTCACCAGCACCGCACATATCAGATGGTCAGGGGAAAAAAAACTGAGCAAAAGCATCACACCTGAGAGATGAGAGAAGGAGCAGAAAACCTTGGAGGCAGCTTCTTTCTATACAGGTGGACAAGCAGGGCAAATATAAAGAAATCTCTTAAAAAAAATAAAATAAAGAAAACCAAGCTCACGAGTGAAATCAAGGCCTGTGACTGAATGGGATTGCCAGCTCGCTGCTGTCAGCCTCCGGTGATGGAAAGCTAAGGGATGGAAACCAACGCTCACGGAAATTAAACTGGAGTCAGCTCCGCTGCTGAAAGCCGTCGTCAGACCCTGGTAAATGTTGTTATATCAGCTTTCCCAGCAGTGCTCTGGTATTCTTCTAGTAAGCCATTTTTCTTTAGCAACTGTATTCTTTCAAACAGATGTCCTAACTTCCCTTCTTCTGGGAAACTGGCTTTCACTTGTATTAACGCATCAAATTAAATAAGGTTCTCGACGTAAGCGGAGAGCGGGAAGAGGAACGGTCTGCAATCCTGCGCGGCAGAGCTAGCAGACGCGCAAACAGGGACGGTGAAGCCAAGCTAACCTCCGTTCAGAGGGAACTGGCTTTTCAGGGAGCAGCTTTAACGGACCACCGGCTGCTTCCGGAGCTTTAAAAAGTTATCGCTTTGTCATCCCTCTCCGTTACTGTCGGTAACTCCCAAAACGTGCACTTAATCCCCTCCAATTGCAAGATACCACGGCTTGGATCAGCTTTTTTACTGAGATCTCAGCTGAACTGCAAGAGTCTGTGTTTGCAGCACGCAGATAGTTACTGACGCTCGGCTCGCAGCCAGCCTCACTAAATCACCCTCACTCACATTATGTGAGCTTCTAACTTAAACCAGTGCTGTAAAATGAATTGATCTACAACGTGCATGCACATATTCCAATGTACACGACCACGTGCTTCCTTGCAAGGTGCAAGGTAGAAAGGCTTAAACCCCAGCAACTCCCCTCTGCTACAGACCAAGGGCAGGCTCTCGATTAAGTCCCAGCTGATGCATGGTAAGTGTCTCGTGCTTCACTCCGCAGATCCTTTAATTGCTCAATTTCCCTCAGGGCTAATCCCTAAAGTAGTTTTGCTTTTTGACACCAATTCCCTGCTATTGCAGCTATTGTGCAAACGATCATTTCAAATCATGGAGAAACATAAAGTAGAGTCTAATCCTAACGTTAGGATTTGATGTCTCTGTAGTCTAGTCCTTGTTCAAAAAAACCAAACCAAAACAGCAAGGAGAAGGGAAAAAAGCCCCTGTATTTCAAAGAATAACCATCACTTCCATTAGCCTAAGAGATTTGCAAGTTACTTAGCCTTTGAATGACTAGGCCTGTGCATGGGAAGTGTGGGGAAGGGAGAGGAGGAGGGAAACTGGACAACCACCACACAGCAAGTTCTGCGCAGCAGACCGGTAGGGTTTAGTACGGAAAGCAGCATCTCCTCCCTACCCAGGTCCTGAGGATCCCAGCTCCATCCCTCCCTCCTTCCTAGAGGATCTGTCTCCCAAAGGCACAAGAGGGGCTTGCATTTTCCTTTTCGTGAAATGGTGGTGGATCTGAACTGCAAAACCAAAGGTTTGGATTTCACAAGAGACTTTTAAGCCCCTCGGGAGTGAAGACATGAGAAAGAACGTTTGGAAAAGATTGAACAGAAAGGGAAGAGCTCTCTGCTGGAAGCTGAACCCGGAACAGTCATTACTGCGGGCTCTGGATGCAGACCTTGTTCAACTCAACTCCCCAGCTAATGCTTTTTTTTTTTTTTTTTTTCCTTTTCCATTTTCCTTCCAAGTGTTTTAATGGTTCTATCTGGGATGGGAGAGCAAAACACCCCATAACGCAACTAGCCAAAGCAGTCAAGAATTTTGTGCCAGTCCAATTCTTTGACAAAAATCCAGTATTTGCGATTTCAGTTACTAGCGTAGCCAGTTGCTGAGTGCTAGCTTTAAATTTCATTAAAGGAGACACACAAAGGAAACACAAGATACAACCACACAGACAGGAGCAGACAGACACCAGCTGACTCACGTCCAGGCAGCTCCAAACCGGGGCCAAGCAAGCCCGTACCTATCTACGCTCACGTGCGACGAGAAACCGGTGCGAAGCCAACGGATCTTCTCCTAGAACTGGCTGAGCAACCTTGACATCTTCTCAGACCCGCCACGCTGGGGTGCGTTCAACATCCCCTGCAACTGGGCTGACAACAGCGCTACAAAAGACATTCCAGCCTCCTAAATTTTTTAAAACCTCTTAAAAAGAAGAGAAAAGCATTCTGAAGTCCTGCAGCTCTACTGCAACGTCAGGACACCGAGGAGGAAAGAAGCACGGTGGCGTTACGCAGCTTTCTCCAGAGGTCACGGGAGGAAGCAGTGTCCAGCCAGGCTGGAATTCAAAGCCCCTGACTCTTGGTACTTCTGCAGAGACTCTTTTCCCTCCTGAAACCAGAGCCATCCTTATCAGAAACCCTCTCAAGCATTTAATCCCCAACTTATTCCTCGATTATGAAACTTATTAAAGTTTAAATTAACATAGAATCAAGCTCTGCTGCACAGCTCTGGATTTAACCTCAAAATAAAACCCAAAACCAAACCTAATAAACAACCGAGGAACTCATCTCAGCCAGAATGTATCCCAAAACTTAGACCTCTCTCTGCATCATCTTTAGAAGCCTGTGTCTTTGGAGAAGAGAGCAAACGAAGGAGGTGCTCATGCTAGCAGGAGGGAAGGGAAACTGAAATAAAATCTGTGAATAATCAAAAAGGAATAAGGATGCAGTTGCAGCTCCAGGACCCCCCCGCGCAGGCCTTCCCCGAAAGGGCAGCTACCTCCATCTGCGAGCACGAGGTTGAAGCAGAACAAAGGGATTTTTGTGAGCCTGGGAGGGGCTGGCCTGTAAAAACCTTCAACACATCTTCAATAAAGTTGTCGTTCCACTGAGGCGTAGGAGAGAGCTGGTCTTACCCATGCAGCCTTCTTCCTCGTCAATAAACATTTTGGATTTCAGCACACGCTTCCGTTTCCTCTTCCTCCCTCCGGCTGAAACCTGACGGACAGCGCAGTACTGTGAGAAATCAAGAGTTAAGGCCGCGTGCGCGTACACGGGTCAGGAAGTGAAATCAAGCCTCTAACGAGGCTGAGCATGATTTGATAACGAATTACGTCCCTTCCCAGGATATCCTAGTCTCATTTTTGCTAATGCTTGTGTGAGAAGGTCACAGGGGGGTTGTCCCATCGCATCTCCAAAGAACGAGGAAATAACAAGGTGTGCAAGACACCAGAACCCCTGCTGCGACAAACAGCTGCGCCTTCAGGAAAACCACACGTTTTCTCAGCTCAGAGGTTAACTTCTTGCTGATCATCGTCCCCCTCCCTTAGGCAGCAGCTTCCCCGCGATACAAGGTTGGATACCGAGAGCCTCTGGTGTTGTTTCTGGCCCTGCCCTGCCTCCTGAGGCCAAGATTCAGAGGGGAGAGCGTTCAAATACGAGACACAATCAGGAGAAAAGCTAGAGTTTAAATAATAGTCTAAAAAATGAATGAACTAGTGAACGTGGTGGATTCTTTCAAGCAGGATGAGACAATGGACTTGACAGGACCCCCCCAGTTGGGCAATCCCCACCGAGTTGGATAAAACCAGAAGTTAATCACTCTACCATGCTTTACCTCTGTGGACGCAGGCTGCAGCTCAGCTTTCAGAGCAGGTACGGGAGGTGGAGACGGGGGCTTGTCTTCCTCAGGTGCGGGAGATGGTGGGACATCTGCTAAGAAGATGAACATCTTGGTAGTACACGGTCTAATCAGCTCAGATCATTTAACTCAACTCTGAGCAATTGCTTGTAACCTGTACTTAGATCGAGGTTTACAAGTTCTCGCTCAGATTTGTTTAACTGAAGTCAGGACAAATTGTTTGACGCGGCTGGCCTCCAGCCAGACTGCTCACCCTACGCTAAGGTGCTACGCGCTGCGGTACCCAAAGGAAGGAGAGTGGGATTAGGATGGGAGAAGCGCATTTGGGATCTTTGGGAAGGCAAAATCAGTTCTGCCAATCAAACCTTAAAAATAGGCGCAGAAACTGGCATGCTTGAGCCATATATTTCACTTGCTCATTAAAAAGAGACTGTAATTTGCTCAGAAATTTAAAGAGTCAGGGTTTAATAGAACATATTCCCAAATTGCTGGATAACATATTCCCAAATTGCTGGATGATCTCAGTTTTTTACCTCTCCCCCACTGGTAAGACAATCATTGCTTAACAGGCAGCACTACACATCCCAAACAATCCATGCTATTAGCTTGCAACTATCTTAATCCAAGAATTAAGTGCAACACACTGTTATCCATCCTAAAAGGTTCTTAAGGGACACCCCAACCTTTCATTCGAAAGCCAAACCAAAACCCAAACCACCCCAAAAACCTCATCTGTCATCACCCATGCTCTTCTCCAGGTGCAAGGATGGAGAGAGCGGAATCCTTTCAACGCCAAAACTGACTGAAATGGTCAGGGCCACCTTCACCAGTTTGTACAGAGCAAAACCAGCTCTGGAGCCTCCACCAGTGTCAAACTTGGCCTCAGTGAGACTAGCAGGGCTTACAGACGTGAGAGAAAGCCAGGGTCACTCTTCTGCGGGGCTGGCAGCGGGACAGAGCCGTGACGGTGAAGAAAAACCAGCGCAGGGCAAGAGGGGAAGGAGCAGCACCTTGCACCGCGCAGCAGGCACCGGGACTCATTTCAACGGCTTTAAGGAATCCTCTCCAAATCCAAGCGAGAAACGCTGCCGCGCAAGTCCTCGAACGTGGGGGAGAGCTAGGAATGTGGGGGAAGAAACTCCTCATCTGACCTATTGCTTAATAATAACAACGGTGCCGCTGGACGGGAGGGCAGAGCGCCTGCTTGGCTTCTCCTCCCGGCTCCGCTGGCCGCAGCGCCGCGTTCATCCTGTCATTGTAACACAAATTCTGGATCTGTAGCTGTCCCAACCGATTAGGTCAGTGTGAAGAGTTATGACTGTGCCAGGCATGCGGCCAACTGACCTTCAGAGGTTAAGAAGGGCTCAAGTGAAACAGTGGTTGGCTGCCAAGGCGAAATAATAAATCACATTCTTCAAACAAGGACTCGGCCTCCTAACTACTGCGGTGAGCGAGGCGCAGAAATGCAAACAGAGCGGGATAACGTGACGCTGTACTTCACCTTGCTCCGCAGAGCCGGCTCTGGCGGCTGTACAGAGATAAAAACCAAACAAGGGATCTGCTCCGAGGTGCTAACGGCCGGGACGGCGAACGAGGAGCGGCGGGGAACTCCAAATTCTCAATATTTATCCTAGGCTCACAGCAAACTGCACAGCACCGAATGGGCTTCGCACACCGCCCAGGCTCACCACATCAAGTTGAAATTTTTTTTTTTTTTTTTTTTTTTTTTTTTTTTTAAGAGGGCTGAAAACCAGCCTGGTGAAAAATTGCCACCTCTGCCGTGCTCGAGTGAAGGCTGCTGAAGGTATTTTTGGCGTGTCAGCTCCACTGTTCTTGCCTGGGGGAAATTAGAGCTCTTTTTCAGCCTCCTTTAAACAAGTCCCCCAGCTTTTGGCAGGCAGAAGGCACCTTCTCCCCACGTCAGAGCGTTTCAGACCATCAAGCTGCATCTCTATTAATTTATTATCCTCTTCCAGCCAACGCAGCCCTCCGACATGTGATAACTCCTGAGTCAACCTCTAGCTGCTGCCCACAGTTTACTCAACAGCAACAGCTGCATGAAATGGATACAAGTTGGGCAATTGGATGTACCAAAGATGTAAATCCTGGCTTTGTTCAGTTTGCTCTGACCCTGCCTGGAAAAAAACAAAACAAAACAAAACCAAACCAAAAACTGTGAGAAGCTTTAGTGCTTCTGCTGCAGCTTTCTGAAACCGATAGTTTATGGGTTACAGTGCCACTGAAATCACCCTGCGAAGTGGCTGTAAAACACTTGTCAACACCGCGAAACGCCGCCTGTGTTGGTATAGCTGAAGCTGCCAAAACCTCCTGTCCTCCACGGACGCGCTTGTGTAGTTTATTCTGGCACTGGAAGCAAAACAACCTGCAATGACTAAGGCACCCTCGTACCAATGTAACTTTTTACTGAAAAATAAAAAAAAAATAAAAATAATCATTTAAATGGAGAGGATTGTGCCTTATGCCCTCTCTGTATTTCCAACTTGGTACAATGTGCTGACACTCATGTAAGAGGAGCTTATTTTGGGCTAATTTCAGTACATTAAGAGCAGACTAATAGAGAAGAACGCAAAAAGACTCGCCCTGACACGAGAGCCCACGCAGTGCTTCGCATCAGTCGCGCGGCCCCGCTTTCAAACCCGCCGAACGCGCCCGAGCCTGCCTGCTAAAGGGCAGTGGTTTCGCCAGCAGCCACCCAGGCGGAGCCCCGGCCGAACGCCGGTCAGTCGCAGCCCCGGCCGTGGACAAGCGGCCCCTTGTATCCGCAGCTGCGCCCGCGGGAAGGGTTCGCGCCTCCCGCCCGAGGCCGTGCCCCCTCCAGCCGTGGGGAGCAGCCTGCGTGAGCACCCCCCTCGTTGGCGTCGAGCGGAGGGCAGCGTGGGGCGTTAGCCTTTGATACCTGCTCTGGTGGGGCAGCTTTCCCATGCTGCACATTTAAAACTCAGCCCTCCATCACCCGCGGGCAAATGACGCAGGTGTTGGATGAAGCCTGCCCGGTCTGGCGGCGATTTCCAAACGTCGTGGGCCACGTGGTGCCTTCCTCCCTGCTCCCACAGGGATGCGGCGTGGAACAACGTCGCTCCAGGCCCCACTTCGCTGATGATGCCGATTAAAAACTGCCCCACTCTCTGGAGAAAGCCATTTCCAACCTTGCCACGGATAAATGCTCTCAGAGTCCAGCTGCTGTTCAGTGTTTTCTTTTAAATTATTTGTTTTATCCAACTTACATTCCTATACTTGAATACTGAATGTAGTATTACCAGTTTGGATATTGCAAAGAATTCAAATCTCTTTCCCTTCATCCAGTTGAAGTTCGCAGGGCAAGCAGCAGAACCAAACCGCTGAACGCGGACTCCTCACAGAATTCATCAGGGTGGTTTAGACAGCCATTAGCTTAGAAAGAAGGAAGAGAAGCTCTCTGGATTCTCATCTTTCCCTTCTGAAAGGGGGAACAGTGCTAAGCTAATCTGAGTAATACACAAATTTGTACACACAAGCTCCAATTTGCCTAAATTTACAATTCTAATACACAACACAAAGCCGATTCCTGATGTAACAAAAAGAACAGAGAGGACTCTGATGCAGGAGGAGCAGCAGTGACAAGAAAATTCTCCAAACAGAAAGGCAAACTTCCTGCGTCCATCTCCAGTGGGTCGAGCTGGAGTAAGCCAAAAACCAACCCTCCCCACAGCCAAGTGGGTAGGGGGCCTTGTTTGTATTGTTTTTAGTGCCAAAAACTACGGAGAACGAGGTCAGCAAGATAACTGAGCCTCCAACCTGACCAGACCCATGGTGTCTGATTGCTAATCCAGTTAATTGACACTTAAGAGCACAAATAAAACAAGGGAGGACAACTCAACAGACCTACTGCGCGCACCGAGGAGGGAGGGCAGGGGCAGCCTCTGGAGCACAGGCTGGAATAAACGAAAACACAAGGTGTTCAGGAAGAGAGCAGAGTTTAACATCCAAAATCAGGGTGTGCAGCAAGCCAAGCCTGCAGCACTCTCTGTAGAAAGTTCTGCTCAAGTTACGATGGTCTTGTGGCACTGCTCTTCGCTTTAGGACACAAAACCAGTTCTAACAGAAGCAGATGAGGAAAGGGGACTGTGGTCACCCCAGCTTGCTGCGTGCTCAGAGCGCTGTCACGAGCACGGGAGGCTGGGGGTCCCCAATTCCCAGCAGCACAAGGAAGAGCGACCCAACAAACCTCCAAGCTTCAAAGCGCAGCCTCTCCGCGTAGCCCCACCGCGCGCCTGACACGCGGGGCTCGTTTCTGCCTCCTCTCGTTAGCAGAGAGCGGACGAGCCGGGAGATTCCAGCCCAGCGAGAGTGGCTAAACTGGCTGCTTTTAATCTTCTTCGGAGCTACACAACGCGGCTTGTCCAGAGCCTGAGCGATGAGCACATGGAAAGACCAGATAATAGCTTACAAACATTTAAAGAAATAAACACCAAAGAGCGCGGGCCTATTTTTTTTTTTTTTTTTTTTTTAACGGCCAAACAAGGAGCTGTACACAGGGAATGTGATGAAATTAAGGCTGATCATGAAGGACAGCTTCCTGAGAGATTTATCATCCCGTGGCACAGTCTGAGTAGAAGTGATGGATGCCTGATGACAGAGGTTGCTTGAAATTATGCCGGGCAGAAGAGAAACCATGAAAATAGGCCTGAGTTGGCACGGCGACTGCTAGGACACCCAACAGCATTCGCTCTCTAACTCGTGTTACAGATTCGCTTCTTTTCATGGGTATTTCTCATGTGCTAGCCACACTAAATCAGCAAACAGCTCCAGTTCTCCAGTCCACCTCCTCGCTAGTACAACGTATTTGCTGTTTCACCTTTTTTACTGGGGCTGTACACCAAACTGGTGGTTTCAATTATTTGCCCATAACGATCCCCGGATTCTTTTCCCGATCAGCTTGTTGGATGACTGTTCCATTTAGCACATAATCCCTAGCTCGATCCCAATTTATTTTCCAGTTATCTATATTGAACGGCATTTGTCACCTCAATTATCCAAATTCTTTGGAATCCATCCCTGCTGTTCCTCATTATAAGCCCGAATCTTGCGACGTTTTGGGCACTGCACTCCTATCGAAGTCAACAGCCACCGAGGAGACGCGGAGTCGCATCGGATATGGCTCAACTGTTTTGCCTCCAGTTTCTCTGTTATCTTTTTTTTTTTTTTGGAAGCCTTGCTTCCAATGCTGTCTCCCAAACCACTTCTATAAACAGACAGAGTAAAGATACCAAAAATGACCTTGGGAGGGGGGAGGTCACTTTGTGAGTGTTTACTCACCAAACAAACTGGTTACGACCAGTCTTACAATTCTGGAAGGCACACTATCTTTCACAAGAGATTTGAGAATCTCCTTCCCACACGTCAGCGTGACTGGCAGCACACTTGGTGAGGAGACAGCCAGATCTGAGCTAAGCTAAAACAAAGACTGAGCGACTGAGGCATCTCAACCGTATGCCCAAGTGCTTGCAGCCCAAGATAAACAGAGAGCTCAAGCTACAGCCGGTTGCACGGTCTTTAGTCCTCTGAACTATTCCCTCGATCGCTGACCAACAGCCTTGGAGAGTAACGTTGTGGAGATCAGGCCCCTGACCCACATGGCCGGCTGTTTACACGTCTTACCCTCCTCGTCACTGCTGTCAGATTGAAGTTGTTTGATTCGCTTCCTCTTTTTCTTCAGATTTTCAGAATCTCTTTCTTCCTCGTTATCCGACTTATCCACCCTCTTCATTTTACTGCCACAAAAAGAGGAAATGAACGAATATGTGTTATCCCTTGTGTGTGCACAAAAGTGTCACACGTGTTTAGACAAGCATGTTCCCGATGGAAGTATCGGGAAGAGGCTCCAGGGAGACCTGAGAGCGGCTCCCAGTGCCCAAAGGGGGCTGCAGGAAAGGTGGGGAGAGACTCTTCAGCAGGGCCTGCTGGGACAGGACGAGGGGTAGTGGTTTCAAAATAGAGGGAGGCAGAATCAGATTGGAGATAAGGAAAAAAAATTTATACACTGACGGTGGTGGAGCAGTGTCCCAGGTTGCCCAGAGAGGCGCTGGATGCCCCATCCCTGGAAACATTCCAGGCCAGGTTGGCCGGGGCTGTGAGCAACCTGATGTGGTTGGAGATGTCCCTGCTCCTGGCAGGGGGGTTGGGCTGGGTGGCCTCTAGAGGTCCCTTCCCACCCAAACCATTCCATGATTCTAGAAGTACTGCTAGCAATGAAATCAAATACCTCCGTACCTCCTAAAAACACGAGCATCACGTACGCGGAACTACGCTCACCTATACAACCAGGCTGAGGTGCAGGAGCATTTTCAAGCCTCTCATCCTTCCCCGTATCCAGTTCTCCAGAACAGAGAGGATTTCTTTAGCCCCTCTGCAGCTCAAGGGCTCGCCCAGGCCCTCACCTAGCTTGGCCACTGCCACCTGGCACCAGCGCGTTTCTGATCTGGTCTCTATAGCTAGGCTCCCACACACTCACGTCCCCAACAGCATCGCTCAGAAGCTCTTTTGACAGACTGCTTGCCACTGACTGACTATGAGGTAGTGTCTCAGAATCCTGGAGCCATTTTTAAAGCCTACTGGAAAAATAAAATAGCTTCTTTCTTTTTAATGTTGGCGAGACGCGTCAGACTAACAAGCCTGGAGGCTAAAAGCCCACATCTCCTCAGAGCTGGTACAGCCCAAGTGGCCTTCCCAACACCACACTGCCAACACGCAGCTTCCAGGCCCTTGGCTTTTTGAACAAGAGCATCAACAAGAAGACCAGTTAGCACTAACTGTGATGGTGGGCTGGGCGGTGCGCTTACCTATTTAGTCAAAACCAGATTGAGACCACCAATTAATTACTCATAGGCCACCAGAGAGCCATCAGACTGTAATGATTTTTTGTCTCTGTCAGTTTGGGTTGGATTAAACACAAAGGGCTGAACTTAAAATTTACTTGGAGCCTCAGCCCAAAGTAAACCAGTGGCATTGAAGCAGCAGCACATTAGCTACGGCAATCAACAAGCAGAACTTTGTGTGCTGGAAGCTGTGTACAGACAAGCTTGGGAATATACTACCTTCCCTGCAGCACAGGTGCTCCTGCCAGCCCCCACAGATCGCCTGCGGGGTCTACGCTACGTCTGCTCACAGCGTGAGGTTGTCTCGTGGAAAGCCACCCCCTCTCACCGAAGACTACCTGGACCGCGTCCCTTCCCATTTGCCACGGCTCAAACGGCCCTGAGGCACCTACAGAACTAAATGGAAAAGAAATATTGGGAAAGAATTCTAAGAGAGATAATTTTAGCCAGGTTTAATGCAATTTAGTAGCTGGAAACAGGAGGTAAGCTAGCATTGTATGACCAGCCAGCTCCACGCAGGTCATCAACAAGTGGGTTAAGATATCACAAGGACCCCGAGCGGCATGGCCCACCTTTTTTTGTCCTTTTGTTGACTTCTAGCAGCCTCTGTTTTCTTCCCAGCTTTCTCTGCTACAGTATTAGAGGATGACTCTGGTTCTGCTACAGGAACCGAAGGCTTCACTACTTCTTTCTCCTCCTTCGGTTGCTCAGGCACAGAGTTGGCTTTGAGTTTATCTGTGAATAAACCATTGAAAAGGAATAAACACTGAGCATTCAGCGTGAACGACAACTTAAAAAGGGGTCAACTTAACAAAACACTGCGCACCAAGAACACAGAAAACACTACAGACTACAGTGACCAGGGCCACAGGCACCACAGAAGGGTTGGGAGCCTCTCTTCCCTTGGCGTCACACCACGTTTGTCTTTAAATTAGAGGGATCAACTGACTATAGAGTTTTAATAATGCACAAAAGAGTCCAGAAACAAAAGAATCAGGACTGATGAAGACCAATGAGCTGCGCACAGCCTCCATCCTGCGTAGCGTTAGAGCTCGTGATTAGTATTTTCATTAATCTAGCAGCTTCTCGTCCCACTCCAACCCTAATGCGATCGAGAACCAGCCTCTTCTGCCTACACAGCACCGCATACAAGGACAATTCTGCTTCAAATGCCTTAATCTTCCTGGCAATGGTGAAATCTTCGAAGCCAGGAGAGATGTACAACATGTAGGGAATAAATCTCACTCCTGGCATCACCCTTTCTCTCCTACACACATAATCATTTCCAGTTCTGCTCGGTTTGCTCCTTCCCTGCGGCCACCTCACGAATTTCCTTGAAGAGCTCCCTGAGAGAGCTCAGCAGAGAAGAGAACCTCAGGAAATTGAGGAAGCCCATCCACAAAGCTTTCTCCATCACCACTGGGCTATCTTCACCACACAATTTCAACATTGTGGGTTTTCAGCATATGAACTTTGGTCTAGGGCTTTTCCCAGATCTCAAGAATTTACTGGAGCTAATCGCTTAATAAGCTTGTGAGCTGCGGCTGAAAGCACGCTCGGCTCCTCAGTCTCACAAAAACAGGAACTCAGAGACGCCCGACAGTGCTGTGCCTTGTGTGCTCAGTGCTGGAACCCTACCCTGCAAACTCGGACAGATCTCTGTTCAACAGCGAGTTTTGCTGTTTACTCTCTCCCAGTGCCTCTTCTTTGAATCCTCTCGTCCTCGTTATTATAAGGGCATCTTTGAAGAAAGTCCTACAGCCCTTTTCCAACGTCTATTTAAAGGCTTCGGTGTATTTTCTTTAGACTTGGCTAATTCTGGGCAGAAGGGACCTCCAGAGGCCACCTACTCCAAACCCCTACTCAAAGGGGAAGGGCACTCCTCATTTTCAGCCTCCAATGATGAGCTTTTCAGTTTGCAGTAAAGAAATTAACCCTAACTATAGACTCCTCAGTGATTCGTGATGAAAAGCAAGCATCATTAACGCGCCCTGTGTAACAGGTTTTGGCAAACGTTTTCCCAAGAGCTAATCTTCCAGCCAGAAGTACTCACTTTAAATCAGATTTCTTCTGCACTAAAAATCCTTCCTGGGTTAGCCTGCACAAATATGTCATTTTCATTGATCTCCATCCAGCAAGCTTTTTGTCTGAACAATTCCACTTACAACTTTTAATTTTTGCCTGAAGAGCTGCGTACAAAAAAACATTAACCCCTCTGAGGCCAAAAGAGCAGGAGAATAATATGGAAAACTGTAAGAAGGGATTATAAAGAAAATCCAACAAGTTTGGTGGGGTGGGAAGGAAGAGTTCTGCTCCTTCTTGTTTATGCCTCCCATCACAGCTGTATAACAAGACAAACAATATCACTCTTTTTTTTTTTTAATTGCTACTTAGCTAAAAAAAATTTAAAAAATAAAAAAAGAGAGAGATATTTCCAATTCCCTCAGGTTTTTTTTTTTTTTTTTTTTTTTTTTTTTAGCTGGTCCCTGACCACAATGGTTTCTGAAAACAGATGTGTGTTATAAAACACTTACTCATGGCAGCCTTTCCAAAGAAGTTGCTCATGATGTTGCTCTTTGCTGGTGGTTTGCTGCTCGCTGCAGACACCTGGAAGCAAACAGAGGAGTAACCACAGGAATTATTCAGGCGACGCAGCCCTCAAAATGCACAGCACTGCTTCTGGACAAGCCAAACAAATCGGTTTAATTTGTTGAGTAGTCAGTATCCCAGATTTCAATCTCTGTTTAGGAGAATTTGAAGGTAGTAGGTATCACATGGATGGAAGGGTTGAGACTAAGTTATTGTGACTCCTTAGCTAGGCCTTCAAATCTAACGCGGGTTACGTTCCCATCTGATGGCTGACAGTGTTACTGAAATAAGTGGTTGGGGCTTGGGTCCGTTCCCAGTAAAGAACTGTTCTTTTTGCAAACTATCAGTGCCTCAATTCACAGCAACTGACAGAGGAAAGAACACAGATCGGCCAAACCGGGAAGACTTTATCCAGCTACTCTGGCACGTATGCCGCTCTGCTGAGCTGTTTGCAAAAAATATCACTGCTCTATTCCATTAATATAGCCATCACCAAAGTGAAAAATCACACACGCACAAAAACCCCACCAAAGAAAATTTGGCCTCCTAATCCCCTTTATTTTCATGCAAAAGAAGGGCAACCACACAACAAAGTTCCCAAAACGCTCAGGCACGCATATTTCACTACTTCTAAATTCACTATAAAAAGGAACCAAAATGCACTCAGCTGTTATAAAAAAGCCAAACCATACGCAGGGAATATGACCATTTTAATACCCATTTACTGGCCACCTTGCTTTAAAAACAATTATACTAATTAAAATGTAATCCTATCCTGGAAAAAGCAGCACTTGAGAAGATAAACAATTTAGTCTCGCACAGGTCAAGCTCTGAAACCTCCTTCGCAGACCAAGTTTAAACACCTTGATACTTTTAAGAGCCGGACTTCTCACATTTCACTTATTGCTCAAAACAAATCCTTTTAAGCACAATGGAGCGAGCGAGATCCTCAACTGGTGTATATATTGGAATAACTGAGGACAACGGAACAATTGTCTCAAGAATGCAGCTATGCTGGTTTACACTCGCCGAGATTCGGCTCAAGGAGGAACGTCGAAGCGTCAAAAGTTACGGGAAATACGCTTTTGGGGATAAATCAAGAGCGTGGCACGGTGTATTTTTGCCAAGGATGATTAAACAGTTAAACACTGACAAAGCAGTGACGGAGCGTTCCCAGGGGACTGCCAGTTTAACACCAGAAGCAGCGGACAAGGGCGCGCTACAGCGGTTAAGGTTATTCAGGTCGAGCAAGAGCGAAGCTAGAAGAGCGGTTCGTTAAATCTATTAACGGCTCTGAGGTAACTTACACCTGGGGCCTCCTTCGCCTCTGCTTTCGTTTCTTTATGGGCGTCCTGGGGTTTGGAAGCCGCTTTGGCTGCAAACATTCCCATGATCCCTTTGGGCTGCTGCGAGGTCTGCTTAGCGCTCGACGGACCGTGGCCGTTGACCGCAGGTGCGGCGGCAGCGTTTGTGTCATTGGGTGTCTGGGAACCAGCCTGCACAGACGTCTGCGCTTGAGAAACTTCAGCCGACGTCCTGGGGACCGCGGCGGCACAGTGAATGGCGCTAAACCTGCGTGATGGAGTGAAAAATTTAATTAGCCTTGTAACTTCTTATTTTTCACCTCGGTTTCCTCCCCGGTAGCGCCTTGCTTCTCTAGTCTGGTGCTGTTATGGGGGGGAAAAAAAAAAAGAAAAAGAGCAATTTAATTTGTGCATGGGACAAGAAAGAAAGGCTGGCAGAGAACGGAGAGATGGAGACCTCTACCGAAAAGATCAGCTGAACCTGTCAGCAAGAGCCAGCGCACTCAAACGCTACACAAGCTGCTCAGATTTCACGGGAGCGAAACGCCCGTCTCTGCACCCTGGGTGGAGAGGGAGCGCACCGCATTTTATTCCTAAACGGGTGACGCTCTCTAAAGTTTGCGGCACAAATCGTACGGTTGTCTGATGATCTAAAACATTTACAGCTTTCAGACGCTTTGACAGAGTCCACCGCTGCCGCAACAAGCGGCCACAATCGCACGGGCCAGGTAAGTACATCACAGCTGAAGTGATGAGCTTACGGCTCAGAAGATATCCAGGAATTCAGACGTCACTGTATAAAGTCATCGCCGTGTAGTCACTGGTAGAGAGACACAGCTCAGCTTGGGACAGCCCAACGGGACTGTCTGGGTGGAGGGAGAAGGGGGAACTAAACGGCGTGCTCACAGTTCCAACACAACTCCCTGACGGTCAGGGATAGCGGTACCCAAAAATAACCCAACTCTGCTCCCCACTGTGCAAATTACGGGCGAAGCTTTCCAGATTTCCTACCGAAACACCACAGAACAGCACAGCCTCACGCCTTCCAGTCCACTGGATTACACAGCATATTTTTATTTGCATAAGCAATAAAGCAGTCCTCTGCCAATTAATTTCGGTGCCTCAGCATTAGCGGCTCACATGCACAACCCACTTTACTCTCATCAGGAACTGAAATGTATTAGCAAACCCCATCTCTACAGCATTTCTAGGCTGCAGCAGCAATCTCTTGACATTCAAACCTTTAAAGGAAGGAAAGACACTGAAGAGAAAAAAAAAAAAAATAATTCCTACTTTCTTTTCTACTTTCAATCTGTTTTCAGCATGGTCAGCAATGCTCTCTGGGCAGCTTTCACTCCTGCTCCACACGCACCCGTAAGTGGCACAACAGCCCTCCAGGTGACAAATAATGTTTTATCACATTTGTCACATCTGTTTTAGCACACCTGAACCTCACACGCCCCAGGTGCTCGGGAAGTTCGCTTGCCTTAACGCCGCTGTGCGACTATAGCTTATGGGCTCGATCCAAAATTCACTAAATGATCCCTGGAAAAACAAAAAAAAAAAAAAAGGCAAAAAATAAAAAAGCAACATGTGGACTCTGCTCTCGAGCAAGGAGCTGCTTCTGCTTGGAAAGCTGACATCAACAAGGTGCATTACATCCAGTTGGTTGTACTGGTACAACACCTAGCCACCTCCACCGCCTTCAGAGCGCAGCAGGTCCCGCTGACACGGAGGAGCGTAAGGATCCTCGCCCCAGGACCGAGAGATGGACTGAGAGGGAAGCACAAGAAGCCAGCAGGTTCTGTTTGCTATAAACATGCAGTAGTTAACCCTCCGGCTTTTACAGGTACTGCAGGAATTTTTCCCAAAGTGTGAGAGACAACTCCTGTAGTCAACAAGGGAGAGGGAATACGGTCAGCCAGAATTTAGTTCAGCCAGGTCACAAAGGAAGAAGCTGAACTTTTCACGGTTTGCTTGGGAAATTCTGCCCCAAAGCCAGGCAGGAATTTGAACACAGGCCTCAGAAAGCCATTTTTTCAGAATCTGAATTGTCTAAACCTTCGAGGCTGAATGGCAGAATCCTCTGAGACACAAGTATCGCCACATGGTAACTGCAGCCAACCCTACGGCACGCGTCTTCAGCGAAGCAGGGTTTTCCAGCGCCTACCAGGGTACTGACACTCGCGTTTGAAACACACAGCTTCTAGGACAGTGTTTTCTCAGCCAATCTCGTCAACATTTCGAAGACAACTACGTTTCTACTTTCAAATTCTATACTCTTTCTCTGACACAACATTCAGGCATCCCCCTTCTAAACCAGATTGGTCATGGCGCTGTACGTCCCGGTTACGTCAAGCTGAAGCTGTCGTGGTGGAAACAACACGGAAATGAAAAGCCACAGCTGCCAGGCGCCGTTCAGGAGGGGAGACAATGACCCCTGGAGACTGAAGTCCCTCTAAATTCTAGGAGAACCTTGCTCTAGTTCAGCCACGAAGGACACTCGTGCTGCTACTCATTGGCGTAACGGAGCAAGTGAACCAAGCTGGAAACAGCTCGGTTTATGAAACAACCGTACTGCCTGGGAGCTGGTCTGGCATGACTTAGAAGATAACTTTTTTGAGCTTTCTAAAAATCCAGGCACATCTGGTAACCACCTCGTCAGTCTCAAATCACATAGCACAGGAAGAAGAACCACGAGGCAACTCACTTGCTGCAGTTGTGCAGGTTTGCTTTGACAATATCGTAGTCCGTGTTGTAGAGCGGGCTGCTGTCCTTCAGCAAGGCTTTCTGAATGCTGTAGACGTGCACGCTCGCAATCGTGGCTAGTTTGGACTTCGTTGCTGGCAGGGGGAAGAAAAAAAAAAGTCCTCTATTAGCACAGCCTTTACAGAATCTGGCAACTTTAAGTACCAGGCTCTACCAAGGATAGAAAAGGCTGGCAGACCACTTGACAGCAATGACCTGAATATAAAAAAAAAAAAAACCAAAAAACCCGCGTAATTGCACCTTCTTCCAGCGCTTACTAATTGACAATTCAAGGTAACAGACTCCACAAGCCTGTCAAATATGTTTTCCACTGTACACTCTTGGTTCTTCACAAATGAATTAAGAGCAGTCTCTGTGTTTACTTTCCAAATATCTGGTGTTTGGGATCCAGAATACCTACATGACTCCCTAAAGCTAAGGAAGAAAACAGTCAGTGATAACTTCACCCTGTTGGATTTGCTCTCTGCCATTAAGAAGTCAATCAATTAGTGTCACAGTGTCTTCTCCAGTAGTCTCCTGAAATCAATACTTCGTCTCTTTTACGCTATTTAGACTGCTCTCCCTTGAGAGTAGGGCTGGTTTTTAGGAATTCTTTGGTCATTGCTTATATTGTTCTTTCCACACAGTCCTGCTCTGAAACAGAGCTTCTAGGCACTGTAAAAACACACCCAGTAATCATTTCTTGGGGCCAGTCCTAGACTCTGCAGCCCTCCTCCCATCACAAATCCCAGCCTCTTCCAAATGTAACTCATACCTTTGGCCTGTCTTCCAATACAAAAACCATGGACAACCCTTTCCTCCACAGCAAAACAGAACGTTACGCAGCACACAGTTCAACAAACGTGACAGATAGTAGCTGCACCGCTTGACAAGCTAATATCCTGATGAAGACAGCTTTAGCTAGAAATACACTTCAGATTTCAAAAAAGGAAAATAACACAAAGTCTTTCAAGCACAGTTAGGTCATTGGTACGGAGAGTTAACGTCACAAATGCCCCCGTAGATTCTCCAACGTCAAAGATGTTATTTGAAAGGGATGAAGAGCCTGCAGCTGTGTTTCAGTTGCTATGGATCAGACCTCACGAGGAGGACCAGACCTGGAGGAGATGGCAAGACAACTGACAGCACACGGAGGGCAATTTCAGGAAGCAGTGTTATAGCAGTGGGTTTTTTCACCTTCTACTGTGAAAGCAAATACATCAGACAACACTGAGAACTTGCTTGTGGGACATTTAACTAATGTCCACATCTCTCAGGGCAAACAGAGACTGCCATCCCATTTAACCAACAACTAGAATTATCTGCTTCGGCGTCCTTGGGAGCTGGAGCTCACTGGTGTTCCAACCCTGAGACGTTGCTGTACACTACTGCCTTTAAGGAGGAGCTGTCTGTCAGTGGCAGGGAGGTGGAAAAGAATTGCTGACTGAAATATTCAGCATTAAAAGAAAATTCTTAAAAAATAATGAAAAAAAAAAAAAAAAAAAAAAAAAAAAAAAAAAAAAAAAAAGTGGAAATTGCTAAAAACTAAGCTGAGAAAGTCTGCATGAATGCCAAAGAGATGAAAGATTTCATTTTGACCATTTGGTCTACATCAAATGGGCCTAGTGAGCTCATTACAAGATAAAGAATGAGCTCCTTTTATCACATACTGAAATTCTGACCTTAAAGTAACCTTTGAAAGCAGTATCCTCTTTTGCCCATAGGGGAAAAAAAATTGAAATTATATGCTATGCTTAGTATGACTAGACATCCCTACCACCACATGATAATTTTTTAAGATCTCTGACAGTCACATATTTTTGAATTTTAATTTATACTGGTTGATGTGGAAGTACTTCAGTGCTTGATAATGTAAATGCTTCAGAGTTTGTATAAGAGTTATTCTTTTGAAGGGCTTGAGAACCGTCCTCTATTGACAGACAATATAAGGGAAAATGTGGGCAAGATACAGCCATAAAATCCTAGAGATACTGCAGACGATTAGTCATTAACATGCATTATAAATGCATTTTATTGAAACACCAAAATAGAGTCATAGTCTCTATACAGAAGAGCCAGTTAACTATTTACTGTGTTTATTTTACTTTAGTTTTTGCCTTTGCTTTTGTATAGATCTTCCTGCCCAGCACACAAGCTCTTTAAAGTGATGTATTTTTTCAGGTTTTTATTCAGAACATTCTCTTTTCTACAAATCAGAACCCAAGCTGCTACATCACTACCGTTAGCAATATTCAGATTTAACAAGTATTCTGAATAGTATGACTAAAGTTTACTGTCAGGAGTTATTTCTCTATGAATCTGTTTGCTGCTGCTTACCTATTTCTCCACTAAAGATCATAATAGGAATTAATTATTTTAATATGTGTGGAACTGTCAAAATAGTGACATTAGGATAACCTTTACAAGTGATTTCTACTACTTTAAGTGCCTGCCAGTTCTACTAATTGCTGACTATTCTGTAAGGGGGATTTACAAATTACACTATGCCCTCATTCCTCTGCCTGTCATTATTCTGATCTTATTACTCCAATGAACATTTTAGCATTTTAAATTGTGAAACAGGAATACACAGAAATAACAAGGAGTAGCTACTATCTAGTAACAATAAATATGTGCATCTCCATTTGATCTTGTATTAGAATCATGTCCCTAAGATTGCACACATTCCTAAAATTCAATGTGTACAAATGTTTGTTGTTCTGACATCTAAAATAGGAAAACTTCTGATAGTAAAATTAGCCATCTGCTAACTAATTCATATAACGAAAACCTCTGTACATGAAGATCATTTATTCCTGCAGTAAAAAGAGTTGTGTTGTTCCTAAAACTGTGCTGATACAGTTAAATAATTTGAATGGTAGCTGCTAAGTAATTTAGAATTTGATCCATAATCTTAAGCAATTCTTGAAGTTACTTTTAGTAAAATATCAGGTGCAATTAAAAGTCAAGGTTTATCCATCTTCTCTGACTGATGAGGGCCATTTGAACAGAAAAAAAAGACCTTAGTGCAGCTATTGCAGAAGGTACTGTTGTACATAGAATTATTTTGAGATTAACTGGCAGAAGAATGATGGTGTCACAGCAGAGTTTTCAAACTGAAAAATACTATCATTGTTCTAGTTGGAAAATGT
>WHYT01016901.1:101778-117459 GCA_009806455.1 Tetrax tetrax
AAAAAAAAAAAAAAGAAAGTGGAATCTCAGTCATGCTTCTTGTAAATATTTTAACTCCAGATGGATAGGAAGTACATTTTTTTAAATTTACTTCTAAATCGCTACATTAACTTAAATCTCCAGAAGACACTTTCAGACTTGGCCACATACAATTTTCTGTAAAATATGATCACTTCATCCAGCATGTCTCCTTAGACTGTATGTCCTCATCAAAACTAGAGATGAGTAGAAGAACAGACTAGGGGCAGGTGGCAAAAGGGTATTCTCTTCATACAAGATATCCTGTTTAAATCACAAAAGCACTGACTGCACTGAGCACCACACCCGTACAATATGGTCTGTGTAGAGTTAACTTATCCTTTCATACTTGGCAGAGTTTTCTAGGGCAGATGTATAATGGCTGTGGTTTATAGCATTTGTTTTCTTCCATTCTTGATTTTAGTTATGCATCTGAGGCAGAGAGGCTGTAAGGTTTTCAAAAGCTGTTATCTTCCACTAGATACTGCCACTGAGAGTATTATGGCTATGACAATCCTCCAATATAAGATTTAGCTACGTGTTAGTATTCTTAAATTGCTACTTCTTTCTGACAGTAAGCATACAAAGTAAAAGCCTCACCTTATGAGCTGCTGTTTCTTTTATCAAGTGTCAAACATCTTCAGCTTACTTTTTAAGTAGTTATCTTTGTATTTGTCAGACCAAAGAAATACAATAGGTGGGTTTTGTTTGTGGTTTTCCCCTCACCTCCCCAAGGTGCTAAGCACATGCATCTTCACTTTTCATTTTCATTTAAATTCTGCATGGTTTTCACCTCTTAGTACATTCAAATGGATTTTAATGTCTTTTGTCATTGTAAGTAGCAGCACACAGAAGGAGGATAACTGCAGATCCCAAAGAGTTTACCTGCTCTCCTAACATGGATGATGGATGATGTGAAACCCAGAAAGAATTCTCTTAGCCATAATGGAGCAACAATAACAGGAGTGGCTCCAAAAATGTCCAAAAGACCCACTGGAACATCTTTCAGCAGTACTCTTCAGCAGTCAGACAGACCTGATATTGCAAATTATTACTGTAAGTATAATAATAAACATTCATGTTCAAAATTAGTACATAAAAACTTTAATACTACAGTTACATTTTAAAGCAAAAAAAACCCCTATCCCTGTTTATTTGGTGTTAAACTTACCTTTCCAAAGATCCTCTGGGTCCTACGAGTGAGTACTTTGTTATAACTCAAGCAGAATTTGAGGAGGTTAAGTCAGCATTCTGAGGTCTCCACTGGGAGAAAAGTGTCATTAGAGTTAGGGTTTCTTTCTCCTCTTCACCAGAGTCACATGACGTTGATGTAGATGGCATCTTCCTCCTCAGCCTTGGATCTCCTTTGGTTGATTTTTGTACATTCTCTTAAATTGGTCTGCCTACATGCTTTTTTCTCTTCAGTGGTTTCCAATTATTCTATTTATTTATTCTCCTTGTTATCTCTGAAAACATGATTTTACTGAAACAATTCCAAGTTGTATTCCTGTAGTGACCTTTGACTATTGTGATTTGTGTTTCCGGTACAGGACGTTTCGTATCACTGTGTGTCTGTACTCTTCCACATCACGTTTTATTTTAGAGTCATTAAATGCACACAGAGTAAACACTTGCTATTGGTATAAATTAAAGCTAAACTAAAGCGAATTTGGACAATAGTTATCCGATTGCTAGATAAATTGCTATCACAGCTGAACAAGAGAAGCCTAGACAAGTCCAGAGACCCTGCGCTTGTCAGACCAACAAAACACTTGTGCTCTTTACAAAAAAAAAAAAAAAAAAATAGAAAAAATATATTTTACTGGGCTACATTTGCTTCAGCTGCTTCTGGGCCTTGCCATGTTCTCTAAGGTTTTACACCAGAGTTTCAACCTCTCCTTTTTATGTCGGGAACTGATAGCACTGGGAAGTGAAGCAGCTTTAGCAAGAGATCTGGGTGTTACCACATAATGTATTTTTAGGATACTTGTTTATTCAGAAGACCTAGAATCGAAGGTAGGCAAACCATCATCTGCACTAATTGCATTTAAAAAAAAAAAAAAGAAAAGGAAGAATTCCAACATAGCATCCTCACCTTCTATAGCCCAAAATCATAATCCATACCCACACAGATGGGAATGTACATATGTGATTCCATTGTTATGTGTAGAACTTGCTGGTGCAGTCACAACCTTCATCATTAGAAGCTGTCCTAATGGCAATTACACGGTAATGAAAAGTGCATGTTATTTTCAGGCATGTGGTAGGGTACAGTGACTTTTTGCTTGGCTTGAACCATAACTGATGGCTGGAATATAAGCATCTCTTCAGCATTTTCCACTAACTTACTTGGTATCTCACTTTTCAGCAGTGTAGCCCTAATGAGTCCTAGAGTTAAAACACCTAAAGATCACCAGGCATCTGGTGAGGGCATGAATCCCAGAAAGAAGCAAGGCATTGTGAACCTGATTCTAAGTTTTCCATGGGAATCTAGCTCTGTAGAAACAGTTTCCTGGAAAAAAACCTGTACAATGTAATAAGGATTAAACAAATCTTAGGAAGACAAAGTTAGAATGTAGAGTTGGCATCTTTTATTAGACCATCCAATAAAAGCTGGGAAAACAAACTTTCAGAAGCTTTTCTGAAGGTGTAATTTTATAGTATTTATTCTAGAAACCCATAAGAAGTCACTTAAAAGCATCCTATCTAAAAAGTGCTATTGCCTGGCTTGGAAATTATCCATATAGAAGTTATCACTCACAGGTAAAATCTACAAGGTTTACTCCAAACTATGACAGCATAAGCAATAATCAATAATTCTGTATCTGAAAGAACCCAGCATCACCAGTAATATTTTAATTTAATTTGATTTATCACATTGTAAAGAGAATATAACCCCACTCCTCGGGGGTAGGATTGGTCTGCACTACCCTTTGTATGCCTGAGTGGAATAATCAGACCTCATGGGTTTAAGAGAAAGAAGCAGTGATCACAGCCAGAAAATAATTGGAGAAGTGTGAAAAAAAAAGAAGGCAGCTTGTTGTGAAGAAGAGTGGTAAACAATGCACTAATGAAGAAAAGTAAGTAGAGATTAAAAAGTAACAGGAAGAAGGAAATAGAGGAAATAAATGGGAAGAGTATGAGAGGAGTAACATAAGGCTAAGATATTATACTACACGAGCAGTAAATCCACTGACATTTTATGAATTTAGTTATTTTATATTTTTCTAAAATGTCAAGGTGTGCCCTAGTTGATAAAGTCAATTTGCAAAAAATAATTAATGATTGCAAGTACTACTGTCTTTGTTACAGACATATCTGCTGTGCGACCTTTTTTTTCCTCATTTCAAAGAGAGGACTACTTAGTTCCTTACTTAAGCTTGGGAGTAAGTTTTAACCTTGGGGAAAAACAAAAGTGTATGTCATGGAAATTCTGCCTATGCTGTGGGAGAGCTTTGCCCTACACTTCTTTTCTGAAAGCCTTCCTTAGTTTACCCCTGCTTTTTCCTGTTATACACATACAGTTTTAGCCTCTATTGCACCTGAATTCAGTACTCTCCATCCTGACCTTTTAGAAGGGAGACAGCTTCTGAGTCAATGGACTGTGTAATGCCAAAGCTCAGATGTGGTCTCCATTGCCAGTCTTTCCACAGATTTTAAAATCAAAGGCCACTACCTTTTGCTGTACTGCAGTTTCAAACAAGTCTTGATTCTGGAGTTAACCAAGGTATTCATTAATGACTGTATCAGCAGTAGTATTGACATAAGTCTAAAACAAAATTCTGGGTATAGCTTTTACAAAATAGATAAACATATAGGATAGCATAAGACAGGCAATTTCTCCCTTCTGGTCAAGAGAGTAAGACCATTGCATATGTCACATCGGATTAAAAAAAAATGAATGGCTTCAAAACTAGAGATTTTTTATCATTGTTCTTGCTTAGAACAGGAGACTGAATAATACAGTAGAATCTCTGAGGTTCTGGTTTAAGAAAGTTAAGAAGTCTGATATTGGCTCCAGATTAAATATATAAAACTAAATGGACCGTGAATAGTGTTTGTAAAATAACTTTTGTGCTTTAGAATTTATTATATATTTCTATCCTGTGCAATACATTAAAAAAAATTTAGTAGCTTAAATATGCTTGGCCACATGTTCCTTTAAAATTTACTGGCATAAATCTTCTGTATCTTCACTGATATCCCAGTGATGTCATTGTCATTTCTGTTTAAGTTAGAGACACCTCACGCCAACTGCTTTACAATTATAAAAATTAGTTTTGAAACTTTTCTCTGAATGCTGCATGAGATCTTGGACTTGCAACAAATGTAGCTGAGACAGGTCAATAATCTTGATTGTGTTTGTACTCGTTGTCTGTGTAGGCCTGGAAAATGAGAAAGAAAAAAAAAATCAGTGAGGGAACCTTCAAATTTAAAGAGAGTTTCTTTGCCTGAGCATACTTGAGTGATACTTATTGTAAGACTGAGATTGTTTGAATTATGTTCATTTTGCTGTGGCTCTAGTTCCACTGGATTAATGGTTGAAGAGGAATGTTAAAGATGAAAGGAGAGAAGTTACCATCTGAGCTACGCAAAAATAAAGATACCTTACGTTAAATAAGTGAAATATATCTCATGGGACTGTTGATTATACTGGCCTGACTAAATAAACATGGCACCTCATTGTGTCTTTTGAAATTCTCCTGTTCTTCCCGTGAAAGAGCACTATCCTGCTAATATACTGCTGAGGAATGCAAGGCAAATCTTATCACGAGGGATCAATGAAGGAAAGACTATTCAAATAGTGAAATATCTACCTTGGATTATATCCTAATTGGATATTACATTAGTCTAAATTTATTTCACTCTCATATTACCTTATTTGAGTAATTAAAGACTAATGAAAGTTAATGTCAATTACTTAAATCCTTGTTATGTTCCATCTAACAGTCGCCTGTGAACCACACTGTGCAAGAAATAGGCACTGATGTATTTCCTAATTAATAAAATAATACTTTGGGAGGGGGGAGGGAACGGAGATGCCTTATCAGATTTCCTGTAATTCTTCATAATCCAAAAAGTGTGATTGTTTTCTTATGAATTTGTAATTGGAAATCTATTATCTCATGTAAAATTATGTTCAGTGTAGCGCATTCAAGTTTCCCTTTTTTAAGAAAATAAATATTATTTTATTCAAAGAGTTAAATAGTGGCAAAGAGCTATTGCAAGACATCCTCTTGTGAACAGTTGAATGAGACTCCCTCGGTCAATCTCACTCATGACAACCTTCAGCTCTTCTTGAATCTAGAGATTCAGGTCCTACACTTCGATATCATTTGTGAGTTTGTCTTTAACTTGAACTTGGGTAAACTATATTTGACCTGCGTAGTTGGATTTCCTGTCTATGAAATCTTGTAAGTAATAGTACCTATCTCAAAAGGGGACTTCTACAGAGATGGAAGAGGTGATAAAAAAATATAACACATTGTTAATATTTAATATTACAAAAAGCGTCCTTATTCCAAGACAGTCTGATGGTCAGTTAGTATGTGCTGGAAAACCAATTCCCCTTTTAAGACAAGTATTACCCTAGATGCTTCTGGCTGACCTTCCTGTTCTCTGCAGAGATGCGTGTTGCTGTGAACATATAGAGGGTTTTCACTCTTCAACAACAAAAGATCAGGCATAAATACAGCCATTTAAATTATGAGAGCAAAGGATTGCTCGCTATACACTATACATCCTTCTGTCCTTAATGCTGCAAGATAGCTAAATGCAAATAAATGTGCTTACAGACTATGCACATGATTAAGTCACAATTTAAATGGCTTTCAAGGATGGAACTGGAGCCTGAAAACAGCTCAAACTCTGAAGATGGCTGTCTAGTATCTGTAGGGCAGGAGAAAGGCAAACTGTAAACAAGAAAGGCATGTAGCAGGGTGCCTGACTCAGCTACCTGCCAAGAAATCTTTGAAGGCATTATGCTACTGCTGAAATACTTTTAATGGTGGGTATTTTTAACTTTTGTTGTTGAGAACTCATCTGTCCCACTGAGTTTCATTTCTTTTGTGACACTGAAGCTCTTAAAAGCTGTAAATAATGAAAGCACAATTTTCTTTGTGCTCTGAAAGTTCTCTTCACAAAATATTAGAATAGAAGTTCAAGAGCATAAATAAGCTTTTCCATAAATTCTAAGCAGAAATATCTTCCTATTGAGTATTTTGTTTACATCTTTGACAATGGGTAGTAAATTTTCAGTGCATACCTTAAGATTTTACAGAAGATTCAGCTTTCATTAACTTTAAAAAGAGTTTTATATCTTGTCATTCAGGTACCACATGAAAGCTGACTCTTGAGTATGACCCCTGAGTATCTACTCTTTCATAATTTTAACAAAGTATCCAGTATCTATGTCATTCTTAGCAATGTAATAACGTTTATTAAAAAAAAAAAAATTGTCACTAACATTGAAGAGTAGAGCTGCGGATAAGAGAGTCAGTGCACGTTTTGTTGAAAACTGCCAGGACACTGTTAAGAAATGTGCAGCGCCATGTAGTTATTGGCATTTCCATATCGAAGAGTATTTTTGCTTTAATATAGCAAAATGAAAAATAGTCATTGCTAATCATCCGTTATTTAAAGCTCTTCTTTTCCTTGTTTTATATAGATATGGCAATGCCAGCATATGGCAACGTCACCTGCTAAGAAATAGAGATAATTTAAAATTTGCAGGCAAGAAGTTTTGTGGTGGTGCAATTCTCTTGGACACTAGAAATGTGGGTTCTGTCCCCTTTTCTCCTGGTATCCTGCAATGTAATATTGGGAAGGTCACCTTCAACTACATTAGAAAGGATTTTCTAATGTAGGACTTTCACACGTTGGAAGGGAGGGATGCCATCCAGAGGGACCTTGACAAGCTGGAGAGGTGGGCCTGTGCCAGCCTCATGAAGTTCAACCAGGCCAAGTGCAAGGTCCTGCACCTGGGTCATGGCAATCCCAGGCACAAATACAGGGTGGGCGGAGAATGAATTGAGAATAGCACTGAGGAGAACAACTTGCTAGAGCTGGTGGACGAGAAGCTCAACATGAGCTGGCAATGTGCCCTTGCGGCCCAGAAGGCCAACCACATCCTGGGCTGCGTCAGGAGGAGCATGGCCAGCAGGTTGAGGGAGGTGATTCTGCCCCTGTACTCTGCTCTGGTGAGACCCACTGTTGTGGTTTTGCTTAGTGAGGGGGGCCTAAGGTGGTAGCTTCTGTAGGAAACTGCTAGAAGTCACTCCCCTTTGTTCGGTGGACTCGACCGGGCCTAGGGCAGACCCAGTGCTGGCCAAGGCCGAGACAATTGGGAGCAGAATGTCCCGTGATAGCGCCCCTGCTATAACGTATTTAAGAAGGGGAAAACAGAAAAAAAAAAGGAGAAGAGAAGATGTGAAGAAGCTGAGCAAGGGCAGAGGTGCAGAGGGGGAGGCACGGGCCTTGTGGGCCTTGCGGGTCTCACCGTCTGGCCTCTCGCCAGGCGGCCGACTGGGCCCAACTCAGCCCGGTCTGGCTGCAAGAGGTGGAGAGGAGATGAGATGGGATGAATAATGTGAAGAGATCCTGAGAGGCTTCTGCCAGCCTGTTGTGAAGAACGAACTTTTCTTGTGAGAGAAACAGCTGCAGACACCAAGGTCAGTGAAGAAGGAGGGGGAGGAGTAACGTGGCTCCTGGCCAAGATTCCCCTGCAGCCTGTGGTGACGACCATGGTGGAGCAGGTTGTCCCCCTGCAGCCCATGGAGGTCCACGGACGAGCAGAGATCCACTTGGAGCTTGGAGCCCGTGAAGGACCCTGCACTGGGGGAGGTGGATGCCTGAATGCGGCTGTGGCCCGTGGAGGGCCCGCTGGGACAGCCGTTCTGGAGAGACTGCACTCCGTGGAAGAGATAACCTACGCCGGAGCCGTTTCATGAAGGACTGTGGCCCATGGGTGGGACCCCACACTGGAGCAGGGGAGGGATGTGAGGAGTTCTTCCCCCAACTGAGAAGCAGCGGCGTAAAACAACGCATGATGGACTGACCGCGACCCCCATTCCCTCTTCCCCCCCTGTGTCGCTCGGGGCAGAGGAAGGTAGATAATGTTAAGCTCGGGAGGAGGGAGGGGTGGAGGAGGTTTTCTTGTTTCTCTGTCTCATTATCCTGCTAGTTGTAGTAATAAATGAATAGTTTTCCCCAAGTCGAGTCTGGTTTTGCCCGTGACGGTAAGGATTTCTCCCTGTCTTTATCTCAAACATCGAGTCGTTTTTTTAAATTATCTCTCCCTATTCTCTCAGAGGGTGGGGGGAGTGAGAGAGAGACTGCGTAGTCTGGTCCGGATCGGGGCTGAACTACGACACCCACCTGGAGTACTGTGTCCAGTTCTGGAGCCCACAACATATGAAGGACATGGATGAGCTGGAGAAGGACCAGAGGAGGGCCACAAAGATGATCAGAGGGCTGGAGCACCTCTCCTATGAGGACAGGCTGAGAGAGTTGGGGCTGTTCAGCCTGGAGAAGAGGAGGGTCTGGGGAGACCCGATAGCGGTCTTCCAATACCTCAAGGGGGCCTACAGGAAAGATGGGGAGAGGCTGTTCAGTAGGGCCTGTTGTGATAGGACGAGGGGTAATGGCTTTAAAATAGAGGGAGGTAGATTTAGATTGGATATTAGCAAAAAATTTTTTACAATGCGAGTTGTAGAGCACTGGAACAGGTTGCCCAGAGAGGTGGTGGTTGCCCCATCCCTGGAAACATTCAAGGCCAAGCTGGATGGGGCTCTGAACAACCTGATCTAGTCAGGGATGTCCCTGCTTCTTGCAGGGGGGTTGGACTAGATGACCTTTGAAGGTCCCTTCCAACTCTAAGCATTCTATGATTCTATGATTTTGGTAAGAATTATGTGCTCCACTGCTCTTCCTCCCTATCCTCACTCCTCCACCTTTCCCATGTCCCCTTTTGAAAACCACGGCACTGACCTCCCTGTAAGGAAATTTAAGAGCAATTGGTGAAAAGCTATATATAAGAATTAGCACCCTTAATAAGGCTAACAGTATGGTTGCACTGAACAAGGAATGAGCTAAAACAGAGTAGCATTAACCCAAGAAAGCAGCAGTTTGTATCCGTTCAGTAATACCACTGGCAGTGCTGAGATGCATCATCACATACAGCAGCAGGCATGTTTACTCTCAGCTTTCTCAATGTCCACCTTCTATGTCTGAATTTATTCATATCAATGGAGAAAACAGAAATTTATTCAGTGGTAGTGACTCAAGCTTAAAATTTAGAAAACTCTTTCAGTTATTGTATGTGGTATGTGCTTTCAGTTCTGATAGTGAGGCTGACTCTGCTTCCACTAAAAGTGAGGGCAAAATTCATTGTTTCTGGACTGAACTGCATACTTTACTAAAATATTCTAGGTGTCACAGGAGGGGCTGAAAGATATCTGGAATATAAATAAGCTGTAGTATTTACATATTTTCCACCCTACCGTGTACTGGGAAATGGTTTTATATGCATAAACTAATTATCAAAAGGGCTCCGTGCTACACTTTAAGGGGTTTACAAAATCCAGACAGACAAATGCTTCCACAAAAATGTAAGGAGGAAACTTTGCATCCTTATAGATTCAAGAGCTAGAAAGGAGATTTGC
The DNA here is from genome assembly GCA_009806455.1 of Tetrax tetrax. NCBI lineage: Eukaryota > Metazoa > Chordata > Aves > Otidiformes > Otididae > Tetrax > Tetrax tetrax. The sequence continues at coordinate 111,459 of WHYT01016901.1, forward strand.
CACCAGAAAATGATATAGAAAATTCACTTTTAGTTATTTCCATCTGCAGTTTAAAAGAGATGCAATAGTGCCAAACAAACAGAGCTCAGCGGGATAGTTGAACAATCAAGGAACCTGCAAGAAGCTGAGCATGCTTAAATTATCCCATGGTTTGTACAATCTCATTAGTTTGCATATGCAGACTATAGGCCCATTTCAGGAGCCTTTGCAAGGCATAAGGAAGAATATTCCTACAAGCGGTGGAATGTTTGTTTAATTAGCTTTGAAAGATTTTATTATATAATGGAATATACATCATGGTAGACTAAACTAAATGTTGGGGATTCTGATTTAATATTTATATATACATACAAAAAGGGCATCACAATAACTGGAGATTGTTCTCTTTTTACCTCTCCCCTCACCTGATTGTGTTTAAATTACAAGGTTACCACTGCAATAATCTCAGTATCAAATATCTAAGAAAAGACTCAACATTTACATTTTAATAGATTTTAAATAGAAGTCAAGGCAAGAAAATTATAGCATTAAAAGATGATTGAAAAGTCAAGATCTATGGTGCAATATCGGATATTGTACTGAATCAACCTGCCTTTTATTCCATTGTTAAAAAAAAAAAAAAGAAAGAAAAAAACCCCACAGGTCAGAATGGCTTGTAAACCATTAACTCTTTATAAAGAAGTACTTTTGAGACAAATCTATGACAAGAAACTTCTAAAACTGCTTTTTATTGTTGTAGTACAGAATAGCTGCTGATTCCTGTAGAGGATCCAGAACATCTTCACAGAACATTGCTTTAATGCAATAGAAGACCTGGATCTGCAAGGTGCAGAGCATTTTCTTCCTTCAAGCTTCTGAGGACTTTTAGATGCTATGGAATATAATGGGACTTAAAGGTAGTTAACACCAAATGCTTTGAAACTGGACCCTAGCTTTATTATTAACTCCCACATTTTTCCTGTGAATGTACAATTGGCTGGGCCTCCCTATCTCCCATGTGGCAGAAGCAATAGACTTAGACTATAATGGCCTCCAGCCTTATTTAGGCAGTAGAAAGTTAAGCACTACTGGAATTTAGGTCAGAGTTGTAGTGGCCTGAATTTCCCCTGGTGATGTCCTTTTTCTTTCTGAGGCTCAGGTAGGAAAGCAAATTATTTGTCATGAAATGAACTGACTGTTCACAAAGTGCAGAGAGAGGTGCTCAGTTTGCAGACACGGAGGAGAGGGAAAAGGCCCTTTCACTGTTAGTTACTGTTGATTATATAAAAAAGCCACCACTTCTTCTCAGAGCAGCATAGGTTAGAGCATAAAGCAATCTCATGCTTCATGTGACAACTTCCTTTGCCACCTCTAGGCAAAGCTGGTGTTGATTATGTATTTTCTAGAAGTGCTCATTTAAAGGTTGACAGATGTTATGCTGCTGATAAGTGCAACTGGCTTACATCACTCCAAGGTACTGCTAGTGATGGCAGTACCTCTGGGTATGTCACAAGGGACACCTTGTGAAGAGACAACCAGCCACGAAAGGAAGTCTTATCCCTGCATCACTGTAGGGTTATGCTTGAATTTATAGAGAAGCCACTCACTGTGTTATTCACATTTATGCATATCCCAAGTGCTTCTGTTCTGCTCACGGGTAAAAGGAACTCTCATGGTTAATTAGCAATTTACAGTCATATGCAAGTCTGTTTTCGGAAGACAGTGAGAGGGGAAAGATACATCTACACTTGAAGTTGCATCATTGATGATAAAACTTCATTTGATTTTGTGACCATCAAATTAAATTCTGGTCAGACCACCAGCCCCGGTGACTGAAATTTCCTTCAAGGGATAATAAAGCACAGAAAATACTAACACACTCTTTCTCTCATAAGGAAAAGTTGCTTTTACATATGCAGACATCTACACAATTATTTAGGCACTATGTGTTGTGGAGGGACTGATTTTCCAGTTTGTCCTCCTGCTGTAGCTCAGTCTCGTGCTGAGACAGTCAGCAGTGAAATTGCTGTCAACTTATTGTGTAGGAGTGATAGTGGATATGACCCCCCTTATATTATAGTCATGAACATATATGATATATTCCTCAGACGCATGAAATGAATGGAGACTATGAAGAAAATATCTTAAACTATCAAAAACTTAAAGCCAATAGATTCTTTGATTATTTTTTCTTTGTCATAATTTCATATGGCTTTGCATCGTTACAAAATAAACACTTTCTATCAGCTGTTTGGAAAGTTTCATGACTAGGTCTTTCCTTCACTTATATTTTTTCTGTTCTAGAAACTTCAGAAATATTATCTCAGATTTATACTGCATGTGAAACCATGATCTCAATGCCCAATTCTGAATTTCAGTTCTTACATTTCTGTCAGAAATCAGCTTTTCCTTCTTAATACTGTTATGTTGTACTCTCTTTTGCTTCTCTTCCCTTGCTTCCCTTAGCAAGCCCCTTGACTGCTTTTATATAGTTCCTATCTCTACCAGCCTTGCTATATTCAAAATATACTTTTGACTTTGAAGCCTGTTAGTATTTGTTTTTAAAATGCAGAAAGATAAAGAGTTGCAGCTGTGGTCAGAAAAGTATTCCTGTTCACCTATTTTTTAATGCTTGTCTATACCTTCCACAGAGGGAATAAGAGCAAAAACAGCATGTACCTTGAGTGGGAGGTCACCAGATAGGACTTAAGATTTCCTAATCAGAGTTACACATTTTTCTGTGATAAAACCTATTCTGTAGTAACACTTGTCGCTTTTTTTTTTTTTTAATCCAAACTGAGACTATTCAGTTAGGCTCACTACCTAATTGTCTGAATTTCAACTCTCTAAGTTTTGTGGCCCAGTTAGGAAGGTAATATTGTTGTACTTCCTGTATAATCAAGGACTGGTAAAAATGACAAATGGTTAAAAAATTACATATATTCCAACTGAAGCAAATTAGGAGAGGCAGAGCTGATTCAGAGAATTTAAATTTGTGCTTCTGCACCAAAAGAAATGAGTTAAGCCAAAAATAATTTTTTTAAAAAAGTAGTCTTACTAAGCAATGAATATTTGGTTACTTGGATATTTCGGCATTTTTCTTATATGCTTACTCAGGATATAAAATAAAACTATAAATGCATTCATAGAATTGAAGAAGTAATGTCTAGAACAAAAAAAAATCTGAAGAAATAATTTAGTAGTGTCACAAGTTTTATAGAATTTTCTTTTCTTTTTAAATAATAAAAAGAACTTTGGTTGTAACATGAACTATTTCACTTAGTGTCAATGCTAATTTTAGTATCTAGCTGACTGCTAGGGGACATGATGACCACTGCAGTTCTGGGTTTTTCATGTTGCACTTTCTCCTGCATATGCAGGCTAGATATGTCTCTGGCTGAAGCAAATGCAATCTCCTATAATGCATTATAGTCTTTCTTGTTACAATCACCATACAGTCCTTATTTTCCACTGTATCCTCTGTATCCATGGTATCATTTTTGGCACAAGCCTGAATCTTCCTCAGAATTAGTGTGAGGGTGTATTTTGGCATCATTAAGACAACACCGTTCTATGTTCTTCAAATCTCTAGTTATGTAAAATAAAATAAATTTAATGTGGTTAATGAGTTTCTTTAAATAATTGTGTCATAAACTAGAACAAACAGAAGCATATAGAAGATCACAGAAGAAAAGATAAATATGGAAAACAAAATCTTCATGACTTTCAATACTCATTCAGAACAATAGCAGTTTTCTGGACTGTGCTTTCTCATCAGCTATTGCCTTTTGTCCCAAAGAACTGAGCTGATATATACTTTAAGTAAACATCTATTGAACACAGCTAACAATGTCACTGAGGTCAGTTCCCTCCATTCCCTGCAATACAGTAGAATAAATTTTACCCAGCACAATTAAAAGCTTATTCTTATTCCCTGAGGAAAAAAAAGTTTCACTCTTCACAATTTTTTACTGTGTTGGGTTTCTAGTGGAACAGAGTTAAATTATTACTTTCAGATTAAATATTTTTAAAAGATTGCCCCTTTCCCACTAACATTGGTTGTAAAATTTCTATCAATTCAGTAGAAGCAGAAATAAACTAGTGTTGAATCATTTAATCTGAGGTTTCTACGTGCTAAAGTCTTGAGAAAAGCTGAGTTGGCAGAAGAAAACATTAGTCATTTTGTGAGAATTTCAGCTTGAAAAAAAATTTTTAATTCAGTTTGCAGAAACTTTAATGTTCTTTAAAAGACAGAGCAAACTTATTTTTTATTTTAAAACAAAATACTTAATTTTAAAAGTTTAAGCAAGACTGTAGGAGCTTTTAAGGGCTTTTATTGAAAAGAAAAAGCTTGGTGCATCAGATACAAGTTGGTTTTGTGGCGCTACATCTCAATTTCTTTTAAGAAAAAAAGTTTTAGTGCAAGCTGTCAGATCTAAAAAATATGACTTGCATTTCCAGAACAAGATTATAAATCTGAGGTCTTCAGCCTCTCATATAACTATTTTAGAAGACAAAACAATAAACTAGTAGAACTCCTGGTTCATTCTCTTAGGAAAAGCAGATATACACTTTGTTTAAAAATAGATGTACTTTATCTAGAAAAAAAAAAAAAAAGATGCTTGTTCATCAATTTTACATGTTTTACAACTTTTATTACCAAAAGCTACCCTTACTCTATTGATGAAAATGTGAAAGAAGCATCTTGCATAGTCTCTGAACTCAATGATCCATTAAATAAGTGCTTTTAATCTCTTGAAAGAGAGAGAGAATATAAACTTTGACAATGCACTTCAGTCTCAAACCCAGCATATTGCTGACCTGCTTCAGAAACACAAGCATGGTCATCTGGAAAGTTGCCTCTCCTGAAGTGTCAGCCTGGGGGCAAGTCACTCTCCTGCTCACTGTAGCTACTTGCTGGGAAGAGAGCAGCAGCTCTGCACCCACTCATCATCCCCAAAAGCAGCTTGCATGGAAATGCAAAGGAAACTGGAGCATCTCTTCATTCCTGAATGTGATTATCATAACCAAGATGCAGTCCGATGTGGTGAGCACATAGGTATGAGGTGGAAAATATTTCAGTTCTCTGTGATAATTTATGTTTTACTTTGATGACATTCAGAACACATATGAGTAATAGAAAAATATTTGCTTCTCATCCAAAAGCCATGTTTCGGAGGAGTGGGTCTCAATGGGAAAAAGTCAAGTCTTTGTCTGTGTGGCAGCTTGACATAAAGTACTCACAGCCTAACTTTGCTAAAAGCCACGTGGTAGAATATTAATCTATTTCAAAATGTGAAATGTTGTACTAAATTATTCAGAAAATTCTTCTGATTCAAATGCCATTTCTATAAAATACATGTCCTTTCAGCCTAACACAAGCTTAAGTGTCATGGAACTTAAGCAGCTGCTTACCAGTAGGAACATCATTGGACATGTTGCTGAGAAATTATTTCATTTTAAATATGTGGTTTTATGCTTCAGGTGTTAGGCATGAAGATTACTCATGACTCTTTCTTCCCTCGCTGAGGCTCATGGAGTCAGAGCAGGAGATTGGTAGGAGATTAGCAGCCAGACTGACCAGGAAGATTTTCACTCAGTTTCATCCTGTCTGTTTTGTAGGCGTCTCCGGCAACTCCCCACCATCTCACAAGGGAGGGAGTGAAGCATAAATGCTGCCAAAAGAAAGGAAAAGTGGAAGAAACAGCTTGGATCATAGAATCATAGAATCATAGAATGGTTAGAGTTGGAAGGGACCTACAAAGGTCATCTAGTCCAACCCCCCTGCAAGAAGCAGGGACCTCCCTGACTAGATCAGGTTGCTCAGAGCCCCATCCAGCCTGGCCTTGAACGTTTCCAGGGATGGGGCATCCACCACCTCTCTGGGCAACCTGTTCCAGTGCTCTACAACTCTCATTGTAAAAAATTTTTTTTGAATATCTAATCTAAACCTACCTCCTTCTAATTTAAACCCATTACCCCTTGTCCTATCACAACAGGCCCTACTGAACAGCCTCTCCCC
>WHYT01016901.1:117479-213919 GCA_009806455.1 Tetrax tetrax
CTCCGCCCAGTCTGTATTTGTGCCTGGGATTGCCACGACCCAGATGCAGGACCTTGCACTTGGCCTGGTTGAACTTCATGAGGTTGGCACGGGCCCACCTCTCCAGCCTGTCCAGGTCCCTCTGGACGGCATCCCTCCCTTCCAGCGTGTCGACGGCACCACATAGCTTGGTGTCATCGGCGAACTTGCTGAGGGTGCACTCTATCCCACTGTCCATGTCGCCGACAAAGATGTTGAACAGGGCCGGGCCCAACACGGACCCCTGAGGGATGCCACTGGTGACCGGTCTCCACTTGGACATTGAGCCGTTGACCACCACTCTCTGAGTGCGGCCATCCAGCCAACTCCTTATCCACCGAGTGGTCCATCCATCGAACCCGTGGATCTTCCCAGCAGTACTTATATATTGGAGTTACACCTCTTTGTTCACTTTCTGACAGAAGCGCTGGTGGTTCCTCTGAAAACACTGGCTGGGACATGGACATTTGAGTGAGAGAGAGGTTGCAAGGACAGGACGCAGGTGTTTTACTTCAGTGCACAGTACCTTCTCTGCACTCAATGCCTGTCTTACCAGATGAAATGCTTATATGGGAGAGAAAAATTCCTGTGAAACTCTGCCGCAGAAGGTCAAAGTCATAAGCTTCTGGGAATCATACCTGGGCATTTGTTAGGAGAAAACAGAGAAGGATGAAGGGAATGGCAATGGAGACATGAAGTCAGGTCTGAGGAGGCATGATCTAGGAATACACAGGAGTAGAAGGAGAACATAACAGAACTTCAGCTGAGAAAAAAAAAGGAGAAGAAATCAAAAAGCAATTGTGAGGAATAATAGAGAAGTTTATGATTACTACAGCATTTTTCTTTTCTGAACATTAGAGTGAATGCTTGGATCTGTTTTCCTTTACTGTCACAAACTGCTATGAAATGCATTAGCAACGTATAATTTGCATAGCATATAGCAAAATATAGGAATCATGTATGCCTAAACATACAAACAAGTGCAGACAGCTGTGTCTTGTCAGTGCTTTTGTGTAAAGCCAGATTTGATGCAGCAGCTGTAAAGTCACAGGATATATTACCTATAGGATAACATCGTACTTCGGGCAACTTGACTTCCAGGCTGTGTCAGGCTGATGTGCAGAGGCTGGGAGCACAACTGCCTTTCTTATTCATCTAAGTAATGCATTGGTGTGAGCGAGAGCTGAGGGACCACACGGCAGAGCTCTGCATTACCTCTCTCTCCACTGTCTCTTTGGTAGAGAGGCATAGCCAAGGGATGACTTGCAAGTACTTGAGCTCAAGTGGCAGAGGCCTGTGCATTTCACTTGGAAAATAAAAAGGATCACAGGAAATGTCCGTTTGATTTGGAAAAAAAAAAAATCTATCAGGGAGTCTAATGAAAAAATGGACAATTTCATTGCAGAGAAAATATAGAAGAAATAAATTTTCCTACTTGTTCTTGGATAAATCTTGTTGTTAATCAATATGGGAGACAATATGCATCCACATGCTGAAATTCTTAGTTATTATTTTGCTCGTTAAAAGAAAAGAAAAACCGTAGGCAATTGTATTAAACTAGCAGCACTGTTTTGCTAAATGAAGTTAAGATTGCAAAGCCAGCTGCTCAGAGTAAGGAAAAGCTGTAATGAAGAATACCAGTGCTCCCTTTGTACGTCTGTGTTGGAATTAATTGCATAATCATACAGCATTTTTTCACAAAACTCCTGCCTTATTCAGTGCACAGCATAAATGGAGCTCACTGAATGGGTAACTTCAATATTTCAAATATGGGGAGCTTTCAATATTCAAGTGATTGATTCCAAATACTTAAAAATTGGTTTGGTTTGCATACAAATTGGTCCTGAATTAGGCAATGGTCATGTCCATGATGAAAACACTTCAGTTAAATGACACATAGAGAAAGCTTAATTGATACTTTATGGTTTCTCAGCAGATGTCTGCATTGAAATGGAATTACTGTAAAAGAATTTGCTAGAAAGATATAGGTACTGTATCTGAATAAATCATTTGCATTTGCTAAAATGAAGTTATATGCAGTAGGAGTTCCTGGTTATATCTGCAAGCCATAAACATGTCTTTATTCTTGTCTCTCTTTTTCATGTTGTGCATTAATATGAATCCAGTATGGGGCTGACTCCCTGTACATTACACCAGCTTTGTGCTGATGCAATTCCCTTAATTTCAATCTTTTACTATCTAACTGCCTATTATAGTGGTAAAACCCAGTCTATACACATATACTCTGTATTTAATGCTCTAGCATTTCTTTATAGAAAGAATAAAACCATATGAGAATTTTGTAGGGCTAAGAATTTGTCTTTAAGTTAAAAGTGGGGCATAGCTGAAATAAATGGTTTTGTATTGTCTGGGGTGGGAGGCGGGGTGGGGTAGAGGGAGGGAAAAGAAAGCATCAGAAGAGTAGAATTTCACAGGTGGGTTCTAATAAGATTGTGAGTTCCAGTTCATTTTTCTTCTCTTCCAGTCTCAATGTAAGTGAGAATGCATTTACCGTATGTCCTTGCAGTGCATTCTGTCTTTGTAACCCTATTCTCTCCCTGAATGAAAGCCCTTATGAGGCTATGAAGAACATTATGCAGAAAAATAAACGCAGACTGGATATCAGTATGTGAAATAAAATGCTGCCAGTGCTTTTTATTCTTTCTGCAATTTGATCCAAATGCTGTGACTAGGTTACTGTGGTTAAGATTAATGGGTAAATTATTTTCCCACAAGAAACCACTGCTTTTCTCTACTTAATTACGAGATGTTAAAAAAAGAGAACAAGTAGTTATTCTTCTATGTACTCATCTGTGCCCTTTAGCTAATTACAGGCAAATTCAAAGTGATTTCATGTAGCTTTTGCTGTGATGTTGCAGGATTCTTAAGGTTAATAATGACCTATATCAATAACATAGCCTGGAATGATGCTGTACACTGATAGTCATTATTTTAGCTATGCTATTACTTTAGCACTCCAAACAGGTGCCTTGTCAAACAAGGTACAATCTATCTGTAAAGTTTTAGAGTCCCTTGCTCCCTCCTTCTTTTACATATATGGCTGGGAACAGAAGAGAGAACCAAAGTCCCAGACAGTGAAACAGACTGTATAACTTAGACCCCCTTCATACTTTGAGGACAAGTCCATAATTTTTATGGTTTTACAAAGGTAAACCTTCTACAAGGAAGGTTCAAATGCATGCATTGGGGAACATCAAAACTTCTAAACTGTACTCTAAAGGCAGGAATTCTTTATGGCATTTCTGCACTGCTACAGCAGTACAAATGAGTCATGACAGGCTTAAGTGTTCAGTTAATCTTGTGGATATATAAAGGATTCACAAAGTTGAAGATGGGAGAGTTGGACTATTGACATTTTAAAGGGAAATTAGTTGCATCCATTGAGATATAGAAAGGGGAGCCTCCAGACACTCAGTTGATTAATTTCTTAGGATTTTGAGTAAACTTTCACTTTCAGATTGTCACCTATCCTACAGTCTCTACTATTTCAGAAATTTATTTGAAGCTAATATTTCGTGTTTGATAGGTTTCCACCTCCAGACTGGCAGAATCAGTATCAATAGGTTAAAGTATTTGAATAGAATTAGTGAGCCTAGCACTCCTACAAATGTGTAGTAGAATATACTCCTACATTTTTATTCATACTTTCTGTTGTGAATCCAAACCCAAAATTATGATTTCTTATAGAACTATGAATAACTACAGCTGCAATTCTTGCATAAACTACTGTTGTCAGGTTCAGCTGATAGAAAAGAATTGTGGTAGGCACTCTCTGTAAGTCACTACAGCCTTCATTTCACTCTGTATTCATGAAAATATCACAAAAAGTGTTAAAATCTATGCAGGTATTAGTAATTTTAATTTTTATTTTACTTTATTATTTAGTATTATGATCGCAAGTATTCTGTTGAAGTTCATACTTTAAGTATGCTATTGCAGTTGTACCATTATTGCAGCTGTGATTAGCATTACATATGGTAGTAGGTCCCCATGTGTCACAGTTTACTTGCAACTAAAATATCATACATCTGCTCGTTCACTCACTCCCCACCTCCCTATCCCAAACAATAGGATGAGGGGGGAAATTTGGAGAAAAAGAAAGACAAAACTCATGGGATGGGATCAAAACAGCTTAACAGAGCAGCAAAGGAAGCAAAAACAGGGAGGGATAAAACCACAATAGCAACAGAATATTCTAAGCACAAGATTCATAGTACGATAGCTCACAGTGAATCCTGATGCCCAGCTCACTCTTGAGTAGAGAAAAACCCCCTCACCATGGTCCCCACTTCGTATACTGAGCATGACCTCATATGATATCAAATATGCCTTTGGCTAATTTGGATAAACTGACCCAGCTGTTGGCTAATTGGTAAAGTATCCCAGCTATGTCCTCTTCCAGCTTCCTGTGAAAATTAACTCTATCCTAGTCAGAACCAGGGCATCACATTTCATAGTTTTCTCCAGTAGCCTCCTACAGTTATTCATACCTATAGAAGCAATATTAAAATCTTATGATTTAGAGTTATTTATTTGTAACGATCATCTATGTCACTTTACAGTGACAAGTCATGTTACCAACTAAGACTGAGTAACGGTGCTAAGAACACAACATCCATACCATGTGTGCTTTGGCGCTTAGCTTTAGCTCTAGTCTGACTCTATGGATGGGATTGCTAGCAGAAGTGAGCATGCTCCTGAGGCCCATCTTTAGATACAATTTAATCCAAAATGAATCCTGTTGCATGCTCCACTGTGTTTCCCTTATATGAATCAAAGTGTAATAAGTTGGAGTGATCAAGGTAAAGCTTTAAACACAGTTCATTACAAAACAGAAAGTGAAGTCAATATAAATTGTCAGTATCACTACTTTTCAAAGTTATACAAAAATGTGAAAGACAGTATGATTTCAATGAAAAGAGCAGAAATCATCCAACTGTAAGTTTTTCACCTGCAATTAAAATTGATCAATAGAATTACTGCCAGGAAAAAGGACTGTATTATTTGTATTTATGAATTAACCCATTCTTGTTTGTAGCATGTCACTCTTACACAGACCTCCTAAGCTTTTTCATCCCTCATCCTCTGATGTTTAATGAAGTGTTCTCATTTATTTTCACAATTTTTTTTTCCCCATTCTGCAGAAATATTGTAATCATTACTAACTCTGGAAACAGATAAGCCTGTCAGCAAATATGTTCTTGATATTTCTCATACATACTTACTGAAACTTTAAATGCTGACTTTATCTAACTAGCTATTATCTACTAGCTATTTAAAAATGTAGACACATTTTTCTTCTTGTTTAATTATTATTTTGTAAAAAATCATCCATTATTCTTTCTGTCAATCTACATAGCTACAGTGGAAGGAGATTAAAAAAATAAGACATTCTAGTCATACTATCCTTGTGAAAAAGAAACCTTTCACTGATAGTATTCTGTGGTAAAATAGATTACCATAAAACATGTAATCATGCTTTCTGTGGTAAAATAGATTACCATAAAACATGTAATCATGCTTTGCTGGCAAAATGTGTCATCTGTTTTGCTTTAACCTCCTTGTGGGTAAATTGTCACAAGCATCTTCCATATGAATTTTTTCCTTATCACATTTGATTGACTAAGATTAAACGTCAATGTAAGGGCACCTAAATAAAGCAGAAGAACAGATATTTCTGTAGCTGTTCCTACTGCTGTCAATGGAGTTTAACATCGGATCAATACAGAAAGGAAAGTGATATGCATACGACTTACCAGGGACTGTAAGATGGCTTTAAAACAAAGCTACACATGCTTAACTCCTAAAAGTCTTACCTACTGGGTAGATGCTGATCCCTGTGAATTTTTCCTAAAATACCAAAAAGATGGGTAAAATTGATCAATCTAGAAATCTTAGGGTAATGCTCTGAGTACTATGAAGAATCTTGTCCTTCACCTAGCAAAGTAATACTTCTGCTCGATACAACAGCATCTCTACAGTGAGGGTTATATTCTGCTGCCCTTTGTCTCAGAAGAGTAAGAAGAGCAGAAAGTTATGATGGGATTACAAATAATAAAATCAATAAAGTCACATTTTTTTAGTTTGTAAAGTGTGTTTGAACTGAAAATTCCCAGAGTTGCAAAAAAAGGTAAAAGGAAAATACTTTACTATTGACCAAAGTAATAGTTATGCCCTGAGATTTATCATATTCCTATTTACCTTCTACTCATCATGTATATTTGGATTCTTATAAAACACCACACTGTATAAACACATTGCTGTCAGATTATTGAGATTAAGTTGTCTGATTTGGAGAAAAAAAATTGCTTAGGTTACAGGTCACCTAAATCTGTTTGTCTAAAAAAGACAGACATCCAGATATACAGTCTAACATAGAGAGTGACATTTACCCTATGGCTGCACTTGTTAAATGATTTCATAGAAAGATGAATTATGTCATTTGTGGGAATCAGAGTGTGTTTCCATCTTCTGCTATCTTGTCATTTCTGAATTCTAAATTTCCTGTTTAGTTTTGGGGTTCAGTCTGTAGATTTCCAAATAAAGGGTGAATAGTATCTGCTGTGTGGATGAATAAAGTACTGCTTTGCTTTGCTTTTCCTTTCCTTTCCTTTTTTTTTTTTTTTTTCTTGACAGTTATAAACTGAGGTAATTATAGTTCACTATTCAGACATAAAACATGGTTTCATTTTGAGTCTTAAATAGTATTTGGACTGCAAGATTCCCTTATGTGTAGGCACTGAGTGACTCATTCAAAACTGAATAGATTTTAAAATAAAACTAGAAATTCATTTTGTGAGAATGTCTTAATAGGAAATCAGTTTAAAAAATAATTTTTGCCATAGAAAGCATTCATCCAAAAAAATGAATTCATTTCCTTAGGGCTTTCAAATGTCAGTAAAGGTTGGATTTAGTTTTAAAAGTTGTTAAATGACTCAGAGGGGTTTTTTTTAAATCCCATTTTTTGTTTCTACACTGATTTTCCCAAATAATTCACCATAATTTTGAAAGAATCGTCTTGTTTTTATAAGCACTTTTGTTTTGCTTGATTTCCAATTGCTCTGCACTGGAGCCACAGTCCTTGTGGCATCAGAATCGGCAGCCAGGTGAACTATTTAGCTCTAAAGTCGCTTATGACGGCAGAGGGTGACTAATCAGCAGAAATGGATTATCTCCCTAGCAACAGCAGTTCAACTTTCATGGAAATATCCAGGGAGGTAGTGATAGAGAAAAAGGTAAAATGGAATTATCTCTGAATTAACGGCATTTAAGCAGGTAGCAGAGAAGAACCGAATGACTCCAGCATACCCAGGCAGGAAGCCCAGAGCATAGGAAACATGTAGCTCTTCTTAGAAACTCAGACACAGAGGACGTTCAGTAAAATCCAGAGTCTTCTGCCTCCCAGGACAGCACTAAGTTACACCCAGTCCTTCACTCTTCATTCAAAACGCTCGACATGTTACATTCAGATTGTCTAACTGAAGAACTAAGGCACTAAAATAGTTAACCAGGAGAGTCAACCAGACTGACAAATTTCTTTCCCCTAGAAGAAGGAAACTTTTTACAGTAGATATTTTTCCTTTGTGGGGGACTGCAAAGGTCTTCTGCAAGAAATAAGGACTTTTGCAACTTATCTTCTGATTTAAGTGCGAGGTACATTTCCTTGATTTTATCTTCTCTGATATCATACATGTGGGTGGATGTAGGTGTGTGTACGTACCATGTTCAAAGAAAAATCCAACATGCTTTACACACTGATTAGGAGTTAAAAAAAAAAAAATGTTCATATCTCTTCATACAGCACTGTGGAGCCTTCAACTACTATGATGAAAAATGCAGTGAAAGAATCAAAATAGGACATAAAGGGTCCCCAGACAACTTTACCACCTGACAAGTTCGCTTGCTTTGAATGACTCCAAAATACAATGTACTCTGAAGCATGTGGGAAAAGAACAGTGGATTGTATTGGCACTTAGGTGGGAGAAGGCTGCATCATGCAAAGTGTTACACAGCCTGCATTTTCTTTCTTTTTATAGAGGAAGAACAAAGAACAATGGCTCCTATGTCTTAATAGACAGGAGCTCATGGGCTTCCTGCCAAAGGGTTAAGTGCTGTTGTTTGGCCCTCAGTTTCAAAGACAGAAATGTCTATCTTTCAATAGCAGATTATTTTTTTTTATGCTAAAGAAAGAGCAGTCACTGAAGGGAGAAAAGCAACGGTGAATAAAACAGGGAAATAACAGCAGCAATAGAATCTTCCTCTTAGCTGAGCATTCAGTTTGAGGTGGGTTTTCTTTTTTTTTTCAGTTTTAATTCTGAAATGGATTTCTATCGAAGATTGTTTTCAAAAGAAGGTATTATTCCACTACCATACACATTTAGATGTATTTGCCACTGAGCTTTTGAAGGATTCTGGCAGTGTATTATAAAAAAAAATTGTTGGCAATTGTTCATGGAAAATATCCAACAGTAAGGTCAAGTGAGCCACAAAGGAGGTGACATTCATTGATTAAGCTCTTGCTGCAGCATGAAGCAAGTTGACCAAGAAAAGCATACTGCATTTAAGGATTTAGTAATATTTGCTATGGCAATCGTGTACTTTTATGTGTGCTAAAGAATGGAAATGAATTTTAATGCTTATCAGGCACTTAGGCTATCTTATATGAAACCAGATTTGGCAACTCCTCCTGCAGCTGTTGCAAACAAGTCCAGCCAATCATCAGTACTTGTGTGCTTCATTCATCCCTCTGTAAGAGAAATAGGGAAGCAATAGACTCAGAACATTTGAAGATTCAGTTTTAACAAAGTGGATGATTTTCTTTGCAGAGCCAAGTCTTTCAGTTTGTTGTTGTTGGGTTTTTATAATGATTTCACCAGCAGAATTGGATTGAGATTGCTGCCTTCACAACTACGGAAAGCAAAACAAAACTGTTTTCCAAGCTTTTAACAAGCTCTGAGCTTCACCAATGTCTTCTAATGCAGAAAAAGTGTCTGCACAGCCCATCTTGAGTTCTGCAACCAAAGCTATCAAAACCACACCTGTATGGTTTTGTCCCATGTCATCTGGTGGCATGTGGTTGACTCCAAGTGTCACATCAGGGAACAGTAGTATTCTCTGGTATATAACTACTTCTTTCCCCCAGTACACCAGCACTTGGTAAATGTTGTAATAATAGATAATAATATTAGTAATAGTAAAAGTAATCATGATAGTGAATTCTTCAGAAATTTTTTCTAAATGAGATTCAATTTACTATATGTTCAGTAAAATCCAGTGTTTTTAGTCTGCTTCTTGAATGCCTTCATTGAAATGTTAGCTGGGTCTGTATGAAGCACATACGGGTAACTTCCACTCTGATACGCAACTTTTGGCATATACTTTACTTGTTGCTGATGATGACATAAGTTTCAAAAGATGTTAATGTTGTATACTCATTACCCTTACCACTCAGAAGAAGTAACAAGTGCCTGTGTCAAAGTCTATAATCTGATTCAACTAGTAGCAATTAACTCATCATCTCCATGATAGTCCTGCATAGTCTTCCGCACAGTACTTTGAAGTCTGTGATCTCCTGATAATTCCTCTTCTTTGTAATTATTCAGGTAGACACATTCAGATGCTTAAATATTTCCAAACCTAACTTAGAGTCTGTTGCTAAACACTTTTAGCATAAACTGAAATCTTAAAGAAATTCTTAAGAACTATCAGAATGTCAGCTTGATCTATTGTAATTTTTTGACACTTTGATTATTTTACTAAAAATCTCTCTTGCTTGTTCCTGTTGCTTTTGGGGAAAGGAGGAAGCTATTTGGGTTGGTTTTGTTTGGATTGTTTTTCTGGGAAATTAGACCAAAGGCCTTATACAGGTTTATCAGGTCCTCGGTATCTGGTTGGACAAATCTAGGGAATGATACACACATCCTAAAAGTGTGTGCAAAATTTTGAAGTTTCTTATCCTCACAGAAAACATGGTTCAGGCTTGAACAATCAGATGTCCTTTATACATTATTCTTCCTTGGTAAAAACCCTGGTCAAGTTTTCAAAACAAGATGGAATAGAATATGTTGCAACTTATTTGCAATATGTTTGTAGTAGGCTCTAGTTAATTTTCCCTTTCAGTCATGCAGTTTCTATTCTCTACCATAGCTGCAAGCATAATTCATACATTTCACAAATAAGAAGTTCTAAATTCCATATAGCAATGTCATAGGATGCAATCTCATCCCTTTTTGAGGACCTGCAGATGACTTATAGGGATTTTTTAGTAAGGGAACATAACTAACAACTACATGGGAGTAACAGCGCTGCACCAAGCACAACTGGTTACTTGATTTTGGAGGGAAGATTATGTCTTACAGAATGTAGATAGCCATGAGTTTAAAGTAAATTCTTCCAGCTTCAATGGTTTTGTATTTCTGAATGATTTTTTTTTTATCTGAAGCAGTGATTTTGCTGTTTTTTTAATTCATCATTTTTATCATCGAAAGATTGCATGCAGCAGTGATACTTTAATGCTTTCTCTTCACTTGAGATCACAAAATACACCATACAGATAAGGAAATCTAAGCATTTTGAAGTACATGGTGTATTTGCTATGGTACACAAAGGAAAAAATGAAGGAATACTGAGATCCAGAAGAAAAGCTGTGAAACAAAGAAAGAGTGCATAAGCAATAATACATAACTAAATTATGCCTTTTTTTTCCATCTGAGTCCTTTCTTGTTGCCCTGGTCGTATTTGCTTCACCTAGACAAAAGACTTCTGCCATGTCTGAAGTATCCGGAGGACATCAGCATATGATGTGCTTGGATTACACTATACTGACTGACCTATTTGGTGTTGCCTTCAAGTTTTGGCTAAGGTCTGCACTTCTGCTCTGTCAGTTGTTTGAGTGATACACATTCATTCTCCTCCCTTCCCCAATCATCAATCTGCAACCTACAGTGAACTGTCTGCTCCTGGGCTGCTACATGATATCATGCTATGTATTGCCGTCTTGCTTATTTCCAGTAATATGCCAAAGATAGAGGATGAATAAGTAGATCAAAATAAAGCTCTAATATACCATATCCATGCTATACTGCTGTCCCATTTGCCTACTATTATGTTTTCACTTACTCCCAAAATAGCAAAGATCTTCAACTCTTGCTATCTGACAAATGCAATGGGTAATGTAAAGGTACAATTCTGAGCAGTCTGCCCAGGCCTTTACACACTGACAGTAAATTGTTTTGCTGCTGTAAGCTAACATAAGATGTTAATGTCACCCGCCCCATTGTGCTGCTTTCCATTGCACTGGCTCTGCTGCCTTCCCTGCAATGTCCTTGCTTGAGAAAGCTCCTGGGACTTCAATTTCCTTCACTGGAGGAAAGAAGGACCATGCCTCTGAACAATTATTATATCTCTCTAATTCCATTATTATATTTCCGATAAGGTTATTTGCACTAAGTTGGTAAGCCAACCTGCAGAGCTGACTCTGCAGCTGTCATAACCTAGCATAATTCTGCTGAAATCAACTGTGCTGTATTGAGTTACCTTGTGGAGTAATTCATGTGTGGAGTGTGTTAATTGCTCTTCTCATGTTCTTGTATTCTTATCTCCTCTAAAGATATTTTTTTTTTTTTTTTTTTTTTTTTTTTTTTTTTTTTTTTTTTTTTTTCTGTGTGAGAAACGCTTGCTAGCATGGGCCTCCATTTTTGGACTTAAGCTCAGGAAGTCTCACCAACTGCTTTGAAATGTACATGTTTGGGACAGGTCTAGACATGAATCATCCACATTTGTGGGAAATTATAGGCCCTGTCTTTGAGGTTGTGATCTAGCTGTCTCTGTTTTTTATTTTGACTTAAGAAAACCTAAATTGCTTGCTGTAAGAGGAAAGGGAGTAGACAGAGGTGTTTTGTGGCCCTTTAAAAAAAAAAAAGGTAAATAAAGTAAAAAAAAACCCAAAGCCTTAATTATCAGGAAATCCAAGTGTGTTTATATTGTTAGCAGAGTATCTTAAAGTGAGGGTTTCTACACAGGGAGAAGCAGTATTCCTTTTACTTTTTGCCTGACTTCTAGGCCTAATCAGGATACTTCAGAGCTGAAGACTAATGGAAAAATTCTCTCTGAAACCACTAAGGGATATAGTGCTCCAAAACATAGACCAAGAAAGACTGCCTGCCTTAGTAAGACATTAAAGGCCTTTTAAAATTAGAATGTTATTCATCCTTGGCATCCAATTTCTGATGGGAAGAGTGAGCTCTTTAATAAGAAGCCTCACTGAAAATCAGGTTCGACACAATGTAGGAGACATAGATAACTGTTTTCCCCTTCTTTTCCTTTTGATTAAATTTAAGGTGCCTTAAAACGTGAAAAGCTTCTCTTGCATCACTTCCCAAAAAAAGGTTGAATCCTTTTTCTGTCTTCAGCCTGGGAGTCACCACACAGAGAAAATCTCTTGACTGTGAAGAAAATCCCATACACTGAGAACTCGAAAATTGCTCAGCACCCCCGAGATTTTCTGGTGGTATCAGTGGCCACCAGCTGCTGTGCTGAAGTGACACATCTTTCCATTATGCTGCTCCTGAAAGGCTCCTGGCCTCTCTGTGACCCCAGGACTGAAACCCATGGCAGAAGAGGGAAGCTTCCAGCAAGGGTTACAGGCACAGCAGGTTACTGGTTTAGTGTGGGGAAAGTGTAGGAATATACCAGGTTTTATAAATGAGTTTAAATGTGAAATACAAACTGGGATAATAAAAGGCTTAATTTGAAGCTAGCAATGAGTTCATTACAGACAACGGTGATTTGAATTTGTTTTTGCTAGATTTGTCAGCATCTGCAGCTGTGAATATTTATTCTTCTTCTTTAGATAGTCAGGTAGTTCTTGCCATGCATTTCACTATGCATTCGCGTACTTCACATTTATTTCTTTCCCATAGGCAACTTATTTTGGTTTCAGTTGGTTTGGTTGTTTCACTGACAAGAGCAGCAACAGTGCTTTCAATGGTTCTAGGTATCCCTTGAACAAAACCTGTCACTATGTGACATGGAGAATTAGGATAATTTCTAAATGTCACATCTAGTTCCCATCCTTTTTGGACATTGCTAAACAGCTTCTTCTGGTGCTGAAGTATCTTTGCAATTCTTTAAAATGCTTCTGTAACATAAATATCTTTTTATTTAGGAAAACTAAATACAGTATCAAATGAAAAAGCCTTTAAAAAGCTTTCCCAGGAAATCTCTACCTAAAAGTATTCATATCACTTTTCCTATTCTGAAATGTTCTACTCTGATTTGATGGCTACAGTAGCAGTACTGGGAGACAGGACATGAGGGTTTCTGACAATTTTGATTGTTGTTCCTTTTTTTTTTTCCTTTTTATTAGAGAAGGTACAGGGTCAAATTTTCAAAATTTAATTTTGGCTTACTTCTCTTCTATGCCTTCCAGCTTGAGTGGAAGAAAAATTAAGACAACAGCAAAGACGCTTCAGAATCTTCCTTTAAGGTATTTATAGGAACTGTGTTTTACAGTGAGTTCATACTGTGCATAATACAATAGAGATAATTAATTGACACCTCGAGGTGCTATTGTATTATAAACACTCATTTGCTTAGCAAACTAATTTAGTCTCTTCCATGGACTATCGATGTTTCCTGCACAAAAATGTGGAGCATAATATTAATCCATCACTCCCTAAATGTTACACGATGCTATAGTTTTAGGGAAAGATGTATAGAGATTTCTAGTGCTTTTGTAGTGCAGAAGGAAACTTCCTTCCTCACCAGTTTCTGTCTCTCTCCTACAGTATTGACGAGCAAACATCATTTAAGCTATATTACAGATTCCCTAGTATCTCTGTTTCCTAACCTCCAATACATATGTCTGGTGGACACAGGCGTGACAATGACATGTATTATAAACAAAGAAGAGAGAAGCATTATGTTTAAATTTCCTGCAGTGTGGCTCTTGAGTAAACTCATAGAGACTGTTCTTTTTATATCAGTGAGAGAGGGAAATAACAGTTTGAAAACCCCAAAATAATGGTTAGAACTAATTTTAAAAATAAACAATAATATAGAATCATAGAATCATAGAATGATTAGAGTTGGAAGGGACCTTCAAAGGTCATCTAGTCCAACCCCCCTGCAAGGAGCAGGGACATCCCTGACTAGATCAGGTTGCTCAGAGCCTCATCCAGCCTGGCCTTGAATGTTTCCAGGGATGGGGCATCCACCACTCTCTGGGCAACCTGTTCCAGTGCTCCACAACTTGCATTGTGAAAATCGTTTTCCTAATATCCAGTCTAAATCTACCTCCCTCTAATTTAAACCCATTACCCCTTGTCCTATCACAACAGGCCCTCCCCATTTTTCCTGTAGGCCCCCTTGAGGTACTGGAAGACCGCGATCAGGTCTCCCTGGAGCCTCCTCTTCTCCAGGCTGAACAGCCCCAACTCTCTCAGCCTGTCCTCACTGGAGAGGTGCTCCAGCCCTCTGATCATCTTCGTGGCCATCCTCTGGACCCTCTCCAACTGGTCCATGTCCTTCTTATGTTGTGGGCTCCAGAACTGGACACAGTACTCCAGGTGGGGTCTCACTAAGGCAGAGTAGAGGGGGAGAATCACCTCCCTCGACCTGCTGGCCACGCTCCTCTTGATGCAGCCCAGGATGCGGTTGGCCTTCTGGGCCACAGGGGCACATTGCCAGCTCATGTTGAGCCTCTCGTCCACCATCACTCCCAAATATCAGACATAACATAAAACATAGGCTATACCTACATTGTCAAGTAATGTAGATCAGTAAGAGAAGATGTGGAGGGCAAGGAAGTTGGTGCTGGGGATCTGACTCCTGCACTATAGATCTTCCAGGATACACTTCCTTCAGACCAGCTCTGGACTGTTTGCATGGAGTGAGTGCCCACTTGCAGCTGGAGTGTGGGTTTTTTGTTGCTAAAGGCCATATTCCAGTTCAGTCTCATCCAAAACAAATCCAGTTCACGCGCTCTGAGACCAGTCTGTGATGCAAAACAGAAGATAGCATGGGGAAAAGATGTGGTTTTCCTTAGATCAGCAGATGATCTAAATTAAAACCCTAAGGTAGGTATGCCTAGGTAGATATATTAGATTTGAATATACTCTAATTAATAAGCAAGTGTTAATTATTATTTTAGTATTATTCTGCAGGGTTTATGTGGCAAGGTTTTGGTACCAGAGGGGCTGTAAGGATGACCTCTGTGGAAGAAGGTTAGGGGCTACACTGTGGTGGACACAGCCAGTTCCAGCTGGCTCCACAAAGGACCCAATTTACATTGGCAATAAACTAAATTGTTTTTCCACAGGTTGAGTCTGTTTTGCTCATGATGGTAACTGGTAAGTAATAATCCTGTCTTTATGTGGACTCGTGAGCTTTCTCATCCTTTTTTCTTCCCTTACCCCACTGAGAAGAGGGAGCGAGTTGTCAGCTGGATGTGCATTTGACAAGACTAATCCACTACAATTTTCTATATTGTTTCTATCTCACGTGCAGTGGGAGAAATGGATGGGGTAGGAGGGAAAAGGGGAAGAAAAAGTAAAAGGTAGGCAGTTCTATGCTATGAAGGGTTTATGTTTTAAGAGAATGAAAGTAAGTTAAAGAAGTGATATCCAAAAGAAAGATCACCATAGCAATAGACAGTCACAGTGGAAGAATGTTTTACTCTGACATTTCAGAACTGAAGTTACAAGCAGGCCTTTTGGGTGGCAGCCAGGAGGGAAACCTATTAGCATAGCTATGTAATCACATTAGCTTAGATATGAAGTCATGTGTTATGTTACCCTTTCACTCTGGAGTGAGGAAGCTGGTTCCCTTGGCAGATACTCTTGATTCAAAGTCTTCTCATCAGCAGTACATAGGTGACTGGTACCCTGCTAGCTTATTTCTCCTCCAAACATGCCCCTGCAGCCATGAAGTCCTACTAAATGCCTCTGCCCTTGAATCTCCTCCTTCACTGCTCAGCTGCTTCATCCTTCTCCACGTTTAGGAGCTAGACTTTTTGTTTCTTAGAGAACATTCTAGTTTTATAGTGGCTGGACAGCTACCTTGGGCACCAAAGACACCACAGTTCTCATTAAAAGTATTGATGGTAAAAAAGAATCATCTTCCAGGCCTTGGTGAAGATCAAGATGGGGAAAACACAGATGTTCAAGAGTTAGAAACTCAGGATGACCTACCTTAAGAGTCAGAACTATCATACCCCAGATGTGTTTCAGCTGTCTTTATTTGTTGAGACAGCAAGGAAGATCTTTATCCCCAAAAGATGTAATTAGGGGTGAGAGAGCCATAGCTGAGTGCTATAGAGCCTGAGAGTCAAGTTTTGAAGACAGCATTACTTTGTGCCCCAAGGATGGTGCAGGAGGGCTGGACAGAAAATACATGCTGGAATAACATTCTGAAGATAATAGTCAAAAACCTGTGTCCTTATGAGCCTTCAAGCCAGACTTTTCCCATGGATTGGGAACAGAGATTAGGAGATTTCAGTAAGTCTGTTGGTGAAATAAGATTTCTAGCAAAGGCCCACAAAGTTGCCAGATGGTCAGGATCCCTTAGAATCACTTCAGCACCCTCTTCCCTTCTCCAAGAAACTCTGTCAGAGTTGCAGAGCAGCCCTCAGGGCAAGCGCACTGAACAAATCACGATACATTTTATGTTCTTTCTATAGGAATAGCACATGACTGATTGCCTCCTTCCGTCACTGTGACATTGACAGCAGCTTTCCTCTCTCCAAGCTGGTGCCTTGCCAGTAGTGGACGCTAGATTAGACTGCAGAGGCCAGTCCCTTCTCACTGCTAAGAGAAGACTCTGACTATAATCTGGTCATACAGGGCAATTTGTCACTGGTTTAAGTAGGACATCTCCCACTGAGGAACACTATAGTTGTTCTTGATGGCAAAAACATAGAAAGGTCCAAGGGACCTCCAACTCCTGGTGTGTCAGACCTGAGCACATAAGCAACCAGGTGCTCTGAAATAACTCTCATAGACCTGCTCCACATTTCTGCAAATATCAGGCTTCCCGAGCAGCATATTTTGTGTCAATCTTAGAAGACTGAGGCGGACAAGACTCCAGGGACAAGTCAGATTGGAACATATATCTGCTAGGAAAGCAGGCAGAGGACATGGATTGTAGGATAGTAGGATATCTGGAGAGGTCAGGTTGCTCCAACCGAAGCACAGATGGGGCACAGCTAATGAGAGCCAGTGACAGGCTAAGGCAGTGCAGATGCAACTGTCTCAAGCTGCTTACCTGGCAAAGCTGGATCTGAACTTGGCACTGCTGCTGAAATAGCAGTATAGAATTGCCCTGTGGTGCTCTGGGGAGATTCTGCAATTGAACTGAAAGGGAATGGTGGGTGAAATTTGAGCAGATTTTTCTATTTTATGTCTTCTCTCGAGAATGCTCCATCATCCCTGCCAGAGCTGGTTTATCCCTGCTTCATAGCAGTACACAAGCAAAGCAAATGCTGCTGATTGCAGCACTTGGCAGGTAAATTCTGAATACTTCCCAGGGAAGAAAATCCCCAGGTTGTTTTAGAATGTCTTCACTTGTATTCCAAAATGCCTTAAGTAAAACACGGTTCTACAATAGTTACAGGAACAAACTGTAAACACTTTCAGTGAATGCATCTAATCAAGGCTTGCTCACAAAATGAAGTGTCCTCACTCTGGGTTACAAGTAGAAGAAATGTGTGTTTTAAATGGATACACAAGCAAATAGATGCTACGGTTCCTGAGACCCTCATCTGGGACATAGATTTTATTTAATGGATCAAGGAAAGTTTTTTTTTTGTAGGAATCTCTCTTTCACAGAAGGTTTGCCACAGCAAGCTAGCAGCACGCAGCTGTGCCCCCAGAAGCAATCTGTCCCCAGGAATCCCAGGCACCCCCGTAGAGGAACTAACTTCCAATGCAGTCCCTCTCCCCTTGACCCTGACAGCACAAATCTCAAGATAGCCTTCAATTAATCTTTCTAGTTTATTCCTTCCCAGATGAAGATAAGACCCAAAGAAAACAGAATTTAGTCTGGGAATTCACTTGGACCCATGCAGAAAATTTTTCTCCAATCCCTTTCCTAGCCTTGCCCTTTTGCTCCTTTTCATGTGTTTGCATGCAGGTGCATGCTGCTCCTCTGTGTCTTAGAGCCTGGCGTCTGGTCATCTAGGGTGAGGAAGGGGAGATGTTCACAGATCTTAACTTTAGGCACCTTAACAATCCAGAGAAGTTGACTGGGAAATGACTTGAACTCTCTCTGTAGTCAGAGAGATGCTCCCGTGGAGAACAATTCAGGTCACCTTGGGTAGGTTCTTGCTCTGAATTACCCTCTGGAGGAGCCTGTCTATCTCCTATCTCCATTAATTACACAGGAAATCTAGGAAGCCTATCACGCTAATCTAAGTGCTGAAGTTAGGTGCCTGAAGTTAGGTACTATAAAAACCTCCCTTCAACCTATGAGCTCCTAGAATCTTGTGTTCTACCACTGTAAATATATAAGGCTTCTCTTGTTAGGGGAGAAGAATGAGGAAGAATCTTCAATCTTTTTTATTGCACTTGACTTTAAAACAAAATCACTAATCAGGCTCACTTTTTTTAAAGTGCACTTCAGAAAGAATGTGTAGCTTTCCCACACACTCATGCTAATATGCACAATCACTGCTAATAATGAGGGCATCACAGCTTCATTCCTGTCATCGTCTTTCATTTTCCCATGTGTCTGAGTTCCATAGTTACTCTGACTGTCATATCTATTATTTATTAACACAGAAAGACATTAAAATTCAATTTGCTCATCTCTTTGTTTCTTTCCTAATTACACACTATTTAATGCTCAAAGAAGTTCAGCAATGGCCAGCTTGATTTTCCACAGTAGCATAGATGCATGAGTTTATATTTAATCATTGTTTTTATTTTTTTGTTTTTATTATATGAACTTTGTGCACTATTTCTTTCCAGTTTTAATCCATTAGCTGTTTATATCATCTCTTTCTTTAGCATGCGTTTAATCTCATGATTGATTTTTAGTGTCAATGTTTTGAAAATATTTTTCTCTGAAAGAAGAAGCATTATGTGTGACATTTCTTAAAATTCCCACAGACTCTATGATTTAAGTGTATTTAAAATAATTCTGATTTTTTCCTGATTTAGGTGTTAGACAAAGTGACTTGCAAAGACAGTAGAGGTAAGTGTACTTTCTTCAGTGCAAGGTCAGTGTGCTCAGTAGTCATGATTCAGCAGCCACCTGCTCCATTAGGTTGGCTTGTTCTCATCTACCACCTAGTTTTCTTCCAAAGGAAACTAAAGACAGTTTGTACTTTGATATAAAACAAAGATGAGGGAGTGCATCTCATGAACCAGGGCTGAGGAAGCATCTGCTCTTTGTTGAAACAGAATCATAGAATGGTTAGGGTTGGAATGGAACTTCAACCGTCATCTAGTCTAGCCCCTCTGCAAGGAGCAGGGACGTCCCCAACTAGATTGGGTTTTTCAGAGCCTCATCCAACCTGGCCTTGAATGTTTCCAGGGATGGGGCATCCACCACCTCTCTAGGAACCTGTTCCAGTGTTCTACAACCCTCAGTGTAAAAATTTTTTTCCTACTATCTAATCTAAATCTGCCTACCTCTATTTTGAAACCATTACCCCTAGTCCCGTCACAACAGGCCCTACTGAAGCATTTCTCCCTCTTTTTCATGTAGACCCCCTTGACACACTGGAAGACTGCTTCCTTTCAAGTTGCAGGAACCTCCCTTCAGCCCAGTTCTCACTTTATATACTGAGCCCAATGTCACATAGAATGGAACAGCCCTTTGGCTAATTTGGGTAAACTATCTCAGCTGTTGGCTAGTGAGTAAACTATCCCAGGTGTGTCCCCTAGTCACAGGTGCCACCAGCTCCAGCTCCTCTCCCAACTCAGGTGAAAATTAACTCTGCCCTAGGCAGAACCAGGACAGAATACAAAGGGAGCAGTATTTACATTTAAAGTAGAGAGGCTTTCTTTTTCCTCAAACAAGTCTATTTTGTGGTTGGTAAAAAAAAAAACCAAAATAAAACAAAATAAAACATAACAAATGTGTTTCCACACTTTCATCTTCCCATTTTAGTTAGATAAATCCTGAGAAAAAGGGGAGGAAAAATTATTTCAAGATCAGGATGGAAAGATGGCATTTGTACTTCCATCTAGTCTTTGCTTCTGACTTTTGTAATTTTTTTTATTTTTTCCTTTTTTTTCAGCAGTATCTCTTTTCTGACACAATGCTGGGCAAAAATTTTGAAGTTTAAAACATTTATTTTAAAAAAGCCAATTTGAACAAAAAATAGATTTTACTTATAGGAAAAAACCCAATAGCTTTATGATTATTTTTAAGGTAGAATGTTAAAATATTGCTTGCAATTTAATTTATTTTTATTGTTAATTTAATTTTAGGGGCTTTTTATGCTACTTTCTTACTTATATAACAGATGTAATGAAAAGTGACATGTGAGAAGTACAACTGAAATGATTTATTTTTTTTTTTTTTTGGAAAAAGGAAGTTGACAGATGATAATGTTGTTCAGTATTGCAAGAAGAAAAAAAAGTTATAGTATTCTGGCAAAGCCCCCAATTCTAGAACTTTAAACTAAAACTTTGTCTTCAGAGGTCTCTGTATAATTGACAGAATTGTACCCAGTATGTAATGGTAATGCATTAATGTATAAAGAGAAAAATCGAGCTTTCCATGATTTATAGAATTTTAAAAAATTACAGTTTCATCCCTCTCCCTGGTCTTTAGTCTGAAAGATGAGGGACCCCTTTTGCTTTTCTTGGGCTGAACTGGCTGTTAAGTCTGGCAATGGGTCATCTAGCAACCACTCTCATGACTTTACAGATACATTTGTAATAGGGCTGGCACATCACCTTGATGTGCCATCCATCATCGCATTTTTCTCCAAAGATGGTAAATGAGCCAGCAGCATTTAAGGGACACTGTCTAGGAAAGTTTTGCACAGTATCCCTTGTACTCAGTGAGATTTGTGAGCTAGATTTTGATGGCCTTTAGGTCAGGATGGATCTCTTAGCTTTAGAGGTAGCAGAATAATGTATTTGGGAAATGCAGCCTCTTCTAGCTCATGTGCAGTTTAGGATTTTTGGAAAGCAAATTTTATACAAGGCATGCTGTAGCTTAACGTGAGAATAATATAAGGAGCCTGCAGCTAGTGTGACAGCGGCTGATGAGATCTGGGAAGGGCCAGGAGTAACAGCGGGAGATTTAAACGGGGTATAACCAGAACTAGACTCAGTCACCTTGACACCAGCTCCAGAGTTGGCATAATCCCCAGCCAAATGCCCTAGCACAGTGCATATGAGGATTTCCTGAACCCGGGAACCTCAGGGTGAGGTGCTCGTGAGGCAGTGGCTGACGAGACCTGAACAGGGCCAGGGGCAACAGCAGCCTCCACCATATAAAGGAAGTCCCTCCACTCCATATGAAGGAAGCCCTTAGGGACTGCCAGCAACCAGGGCATTGTGCAGCAGCAAGGGTGTGGTGTGACAGGTCACACGATAGGGCACACAGGGAGGGCACTTCTGTGAAGGAGGGGCATTCCACTGGCCAGGTGGGAGACTTGAAGTACACATAACCCCACATGTGGGCACTGTTCTGTGACCATCTGAATAGGTCAAGGGCACTCGTCCTACCTGACTCTCAAGGCAGAATGGTGGGCACTCATCTGAGAGCAAAGGCTGCAGCCCCGGCTGAGAGGTCTGCAACGGCTCCCCCTGCGGTGGTCGATGCATCCACACAGACAGAGCTGCTTAGGGAAAGGCTGTTGTGCAGACCTCAGGGAAAGGCTGTTGTGCAGACCTCAGGCTGCAGGAAGTGCCTGGAACTTTCTCCTGGGGCAGGAGCAGGGGGCAGCCCTGCCTGCAGAAGGTGTGTCCTGGTGGAGGAACTCCTGTGGCGGGTGGCTGAACTGCAGTAGGTGGTCAGGAGACTGCATGGCATCAGGGAGGCTGAGAAGGAGTTAGTTGGTTCCAAGCGCAGTCTGCACCAGAACCACAGCCCCCAGCCAAACAGCCAAAAACTCCCCCACTGACACATGCAGAAGTGAGGGGAGCCAAGGATGCAGAGAAATGGAAGCTTGCAAAGGCAAGGGTCAGCAGGAGGAAGAGACTTTCATCAAAATCTGAGGTGTCCTTGAAGAACCACTTCACTACTCTGCTGACTGAAGAAGAAAGACCCAGCACATCAGGAGAGATGCTGGAGCTGAGTAAGGAGCTGAGCAAGGCAGCCAAATCTGCTCCCTATGTAACGATCAGTGCACCTAAGAAAGGGCGATGGGTAATAGTACTGGGTGACTGTCTTCTGGGAGATACGGAGGCACCCATCTGCCTACCTGACACACTCTCTAGAGATGTCACCAAGAGACTACCAAGCCTCGTACAGTCCACTGACTATTATCTGCTGCTGTTGTTTCACGTGGGCATCAGTGAAACCTGAGGAATACTAAGAAGGATTACAGAGTCCTGGGAATGGTGATAAGGGACACTGGAGCGCAGGCAGTTTTCTCATCAGTCCTTCCAGTCAAAGTGAAGGGATTGAAAGGGCCAGTCTAATCTAGCGAATCAACGAATGGTTACAGGTCTGGTTCCACAGCTAGGGTTTGGTTACTTAGAACATGAAAATTGCTTTGAGAAGCCTGGTCTGCTAGAGGATGATGAGGTCCATCTGCCAGAGAAGAAGAGCATCTTCAGTCATAGGCCTGCCAAGCTGGTGAAGAGGACTTTAAATTAATATTGCCGGGGGAAAGGAACCTCAATCCATCCAACTCCTACCAGTTTGATACCAGTACCAGCAACAGATACTCAGAGCCTGGAGAAAGTTTCCAGGTCAGCAGAAGAGCACCTGAAAAGCAGCACAAAGGAATTCCAGCCTCTCTAGTCAGCAAGTCAGCTTAATTGGGGGCCCAAAGTAAATGTCTCTATGCGAACGCACATAGCATGGGGAATAAACAGGAAGAGTTAGAGACATGTGCATGCCTGCAGAGCTATGGTCTTATTGGCATCATGGAGACATGGTGGGATGGCTGCTATGACTGGAGTGTTGGAATGGAGGGATACAGGCTCTTTAGGAAGGACAGGCAGGGAAGATGAGGAGGAGGTGGGGCCCTCCATGTCAGTAACCAGCTGGAGTGCATGGAGCTCTGCCTGGGGATGGATGAGGAGCTGACAGAGAATTTATGGATTAGGATTAGAGGGAGGGCAGGGACAGGTGACATTATAGCAGGGGTCTGCTATAGGCTACCCAAGCAGGAAGACTGAACGGGTAAGCCCCTCCATAGTCAGGTAGGAGCAACCTCATGTTCCCAAGCCCTGCTCATCATGGGGGAGTTCAACCAAGTTGAAATCTGTTGGAAGAACAACAAAGTAGGGCACAAACAATCCAGAAGGTTCCTAGAATGCATGGATGATAGCTTCTTTCTCCAAGTGATAGAGAAGTCAAAGAGGAGAGCTGCTATGCTGGACCTTGTTCTCACCAGCAATGAGGGGCTCTTGAAGAATGTGGAGCTCAAGGGCAGCCTTGGCTGCAGTGACCATGAAATGGTGGAGTTCAAGATCCTTAGGGTGTACAGCCAGCTCTCTACTCTGGACTTCAAAAAAGCAGACTTTGGCCTCTCAGGGATCTGCTTGGCAGTGCACCATGGGATAAAGCCCTGGACGGAAGAGAGGCCCAGAAAAGCTGGTTAATATTAAATTACCCCCTCCTCCAAGCATAGGAGTGATACATCCTAACAAAGTGGAAGTCAGGAGGCCTGCATAGATGAACAAGGAGCTTCTGTACCAACTGAAGAACAAAAAGAAAGCATACAGAGGGTGGAAGCAAGGACAGGTAGCCTGGGAGAAATTTTCCAAGCAGCCAGGGATCAAGTTAGGAAAGCTAAAGCCCTGATTGATAAAATTAAATCTAGCCAGGGATGTCAAGGGCAACAAGAAAAGCTTCTATAGGTACACTGGTGATAAAAGGAAGAGTAGAGAAAATGTGGGCCCTCTTCAGAAGGAAACGGGACACCTGGTTATCTGGGACATGGAGAAGGCTTTTTTTTTGCCTCAGTCTTCACCAGCAAGTGCTCTAGTTAAACTGCACAAGTCCCAGAAGGCAAAGGCAGGGACTGGGAGAATGAAGAACCACTCACTGTAGTGGAAAAGCAGGTTTGAGACCATTTAAGGAACCTGACGGTGCACAAGTCCCTCGGACCTGATGAGATGCATTCATGGGTCTGAGGGAACTATCAGATGAAGTTGCTAAGCTATTATCTGTCATATTCAAGAAGTCATGACAGCCTGGTGAGATTCCCACTGAATGGAAAAGTGGAAACATAACCTCAATTTTTTTAAAAAGGGAAACAAGGAAGACCTGGGGAACTACAGGCCAGTCAGTCTCACCTCTGTGCCTGGCAAGGTCATGGAGCAGATTCACCTGGTAACCATGCTAAGGCACATGGAAAGTAAGAAGGTGATTGGCGACAGCCAACATGGCTTCACTAAGGGAAAATCATACCTGAAAAATTTTGTGGCCTTATACTACACCATGATATCATTGGTGGATAAGGAAAAAGCAACTGACATCCTCCATCTCAACTTGTGCAAAGCATTTGACACAGTCCCTCATGATATCCTTGTCTCTAAACTGGAGAGACAAGAGTTGCAGTCAACAACTTGATGTCCAAGTAGAGACTGGTGACAAGTGGTGTTCCTCAGGGGTCAGTATTGACATGAGTGCTGTTTAACATTTTCTTGACGACATAGACAGAGGGATAAAGTGCACCCTCAGCAAGTACACCAATGACACTGAACTGTGTGGTGTGGTTGACATGCCGGAGGGAAGGGATGCCATCCAGAGGGACCTTGACAGGCTGGAGAGGTGGGGCCTATGCAAACCTCATGAAGTTCAACCAGGCCAGGTGCAAGGGCCTGCACATGAATTGGGGCAATCCCAGGCACAAACACAGGCTACATTGAGAATGAATTGAGAGTAGCCCTGAGGAGAAGAACTTGGGAGTGCTGGTGGACGAGAAGCTCAGCATGAGCCAGCAATGCGCACTTGCAGCCCAGAAAGCCAAATGCATCCTGGGCTGCATCAAAAGAATCCTGATCAACAGGTCAAGGGAGGTCTCCCCTTCTGTTCTGCTCTGGTGAGACCCCACCTGGAGTACTGCGTCCAGTTCTGGAGCCCCCAACATAAGAAAGACATGGACCTGTTGGAGAGGGTCCAGAGGAGGGCCACGAAGATGATAAGAGGGCTGGAGCACCTCTCCTATGAGGACAGGCTGAGAGAGTTGGGGTATTGCTTCATAGACAGCTGAATATGAGCCAGCAGTGTGCCCAGGTGGCCAAGAAGGCCAATAATCAGAAATATCAGAAATTTATGCCCTTCACTGCAAGAAAGGCACTGACATGCTGGAGCATGTCTAAAGAACAATGAAGCTGGTGAAGGGTCTAGAGCACTAGTCTTACAAGGAGGGACTGAGGTAACTGGGGTTGTTTAGTCTGGAGAAAAGGAGACTGAGGGGAGACCTTATTGTACTCTACAACTACTTGAAAGAAGGTTGTAGGGAGGTGGGTGTCAGTCTCTTAAGTAACAAGTGATAGAACAGCCTCAAGTTGCATTAGGGGAGGTTTAAATTGGATATTAGGAAAAATTTCTTCACTGAAAAGGTAGTCAAGCAGTGGAACAGGCTGCCCAGGGAAGTGGTGGAATCACCATCCCTGGAGGTATTTAAAAGGTGTGTAGATGTGGAGTTAGGGACATGGTTTAGTGCTGGACTTAGTGTTAAGTTAACGGTTGGACTTGATGATCTTAAAGGTCTTTTTCAATCTGAATGATTCTATAATTCTATGATAAAAGATTCATCCCATTAGAGGATCTGTTGAAGGACATAAGCATAGCAGCCATATGTCCAGATGACATGAAAATGAAGTTAACAAAGCCAAATATATCTAAATGAGCTGACGATGTGGTCTTGGCCTATGTTCTGTATTATCATGCAACCCACAAATTGAGAAAGTGTGAATACAAGTCATGTAGGATGCTTCAATTACTTTTATAATATAAAGTTTTGGTAGCAGTATAAGTAATATTTTAAGGTATTGAGTAGGAAACTTCTCTCATTTACATCCAGGAAACATAATTAAAAAAAGTAAGGTGCAGGAATAAAGTAAAGAATGTAACACTAGGAAACCTTTACCTATATAATCTCTTTCTCCAGTCTATAAAGACAAATTTGCTTTGTTTATAGTGACTAGAAATAGTCAATGGAGAACAACATTGTGAAAAATTAAATTTTGTCTGATAAACATGGTAGAATCTTCTCTAGGAGCTGCCGTCTTCTGCACCCATGATATTGGAGTGTGGCTAGGAAAGGAATGAACACTCTGAGATTATCGAAGTTCCAAGGCATGGCTTCGGATTTACTCCTTACTTAAATTTAGTCCTTACTTAAAAGTTCT
Organism: Tetrax tetrax; assembly: GCA_009806455.1. Lineage (NCBI taxonomy): Eukaryota > Metazoa > Chordata > Aves > Otidiformes > Otididae > Tetrax > Tetrax tetrax. The sequence continues at coordinate 144,014 of WHYT01016901.1, forward strand.
GCTGGAGTCTAAAAAGCTTTGTTAACGAAAATCAAAAAGGAAGACATATGCAGAATACCCCCAAGTGTCGCAGGATGTGTCTTCAGCAGTATACAAGTTTTCATTAGCTGTGTAACTAATAATGACAAAATAACTCAATACTCTGAACTTTTCTAAAGGCTGTAGAGGGATTCATTAAAGCCAGGGGAATGTCTTTTACCCATTACGTCTCTGTGATTTGCTGGCTCCCTCTATTTCAGACGGCATTGAAAAGTCTAACAATTCATATAAACCAGAACTAATATTGTTTTGGCATTAAAATTACTGCACAAAGAGTGATCATGATATTTGATGTGTAATTTAGCTTTGTTTATTCTTCTACAAGGATTTCTTTAGCCTCTGGAGATTCATATTGCTCCAGGAAATGTGTCTTCATTTTGTTAAGAAAATATACCGATGAATGCTCTGATGGAAAAATATGTGCCTCGTGTCTTGTTAGCCCCGGGATGTCTTGAAGAGGATATCTATCTCAATGGGCCTGTTCCTGGGAGACAGATATAATTAACAACTGAATATATAAATCAGCCAATAAAGTCACTATTGTAAAGAATAGCTTAATTTCTTATGCAGTTTTTTGAGTTCTGTTTTCCGAACTCTAATTTTTATAATCTTTTTGAATGATAGCTTCAGGTATGATATGCACAAAAACTCTCTTTTTTATGTTTTTAATGAGGTTATGGGCCCAATCCAGCTCCTAATTCATCCCTTCTGTGTTACTTTGGCAACCTTACCCAGAAAGATCTTTTAATAAATGTAATACTGTTCAGTGAGTAATCTGTCAGTTATATCTACAGAAAACTGAAGTCATTGTCATTATCTTCTTCTTACCTTCTTTGTAGCCATATTATCTCAATTTTTCTATCTCAATGCTCCTTTGCAGATGGATATGAACTTGATCTGCCTGTACTCTGAACTGTATGCACATAAACTTAGTCTGAGATGAAAAGCACCATTTATAAAGCTCAGGTGCCAGTCAGAGGTGGCTCACATCTGATTAGCTTACAGTGTGGGCAGCTGCCAGCTCACATCTGTCTGCAGAAGGACACCTGAACACCAAATTTGTATAACACACCTTTCTTTTCATTGGAATTATTTTTGAAAGCCCTGTCATCCGTTTGAAAGTTTCTTACTTTTCTCTTGCCTTCCAGCTATCCCTGCGTATCTGGCCACGTAACACTGAAAATAATCTAAGAGAAGCTTGGAAGAATGCTGTCACCTGGAGTAACTCCACAGAATCACATCAATAGCATCAGTGTATAACTGGTGTGAGGAAAAGGAAACCTGTTTTCAAAGAGTATTATTGTATCTTGCAGTTGCAAAACTTTGGCCTAGGCAAGTGAATAATTCTTATAAAGACTAAAAAGAGATGTTTTCCATGTAAAATTTTCTCCAACAATCTACTTTGTGTGGTTTTAATCTCAAACCAAGACTGAGGCTTCTGGCAGGCCTGTATGTCATAGCTTATTCAGCGTTCTTTCCATAAGACATTCCAGGTGATTTTTAAATGCCTTATACAATATCCAAAACCCCATTTCTTTTTTTTTTGCTGTCAAGAATTTCCCCCAAAGACTTAGATGAAAAGTTTTAGAATTACAATTAAGATAAGTCAGGGTCATGGGAGTTTAAAAACTTATTTGATGCAAATCACACCTCATTAGAATACAGAAAAAAAAAATGGTATTTGATGAAAAATTCAGATGCCAGAAAAAAATAATATTTATGCAGTCTGGAGGATTTAGATAATGACAATGTTTACTTAAACTTATTTGGAAATAAGATTATAAATAAGTTTTATTTATTTGTTAAATTGTTAGGGTCACTGTTAGGCCCAAATATATATAAAGTATTCATCCAGCAGCATGACTAAAGAGACAATTTTAAAAATTATATTATATTATTTTCTTGTGGCCTCATGATCATCTGGTAATTTGGATACTTCCTAACATAAGAAATAATAATTATAATTATAAAGAAAATAGTTTGTATATCTTTCCAGGATATATGAATACATGATCACTGATATTATTAATTATTTGTACCACGTGAAATAAGAAAATATAACATTTTTAGGTTTTAGAGGTGTCTCATCAGTGACAAAATCTGTGCAAGGAAAAAGCAAAAGGGCCGGATGGAAAGAAGGCAATGAAAATATCAGAGGATACCTATACCTGACTATGATTCTCAAGTTTAGTCACAGCTCCTTTTAAAAAATTTTAAGCTTTTAAGCTAACTTTTCCTGTAAGTGACTCAATTAGTTGAATCTCAATGACTAAACATAGAGAAAACTCAGAGGAAATGTCATCTTGGTGTACTAAGAATAATTGCCATGGTGAAATAAACACCTGACAAATAAGAAGGGCCACACTTGATATCTCCCTTCCTTTCAGAGAAGACAGAAGCAAGTCTTGGGATCTGGCCATGATCTCATCACACTATAAACATATTTGTTTATTTGGAAGAAAGAAATAGAGATTTTTTTTACCAACTTATTTAAATGAAAGATGCATTACTGCATTACTGCATTCTCAGTAATGAGCATATTTCAAATGATTTTAACAGACTTCATATGCTTGTTCATACAAAAGACAATCTGAGATCCTCAGATGAGAAAATGAATGCTATCTACAGTTTGTCCAGAGAATTACTATTATTGAGGAAACAATTTATGTTTAGTAAATACATATTTGTAGGATAATAGATGTCTCTGGTAAATAATATATGATATGTTAATATAATTAATTTCCACCATTCGTTTCTAAATTAGCTAAATATGTATTTAACAAACAAACTTCTGAAAAAAGCTTAATCACCCATGGGCAAAAGGAAGATTAAAATTGAAACAACAGGATACATTATGTCTTGTTGTCAATACAAAACAAAACAAAATCCAATTTATAATCTTCCTTATTAAAGGAACTGTCTTTTTATGCCTGCACGGAAAGAATGGAAAAATCCTTAGGCTCATGGAATGACAACGACTGAGAAACTGAACCATTATTTTCAAGGAAAATATAAGGAAGATATAAAGAGGAATATGGCTCCTAGAATCAAACGATGAGGTATTTGAGATAAGTGCAAGGCAGAGCCACCTGCCATTAGTTCCTTTTTGTCACAGGCTAACCAAGCAACTCTGTGTGTAGAACCATGCCATAAAAAGACAAAAATATTAATTGCTTTATTAATGTTTCATCATTAACTCATTTAATTAATTTGTAGAACAAAGCACTGATTGTTATAAAGGAAATGAGTCAAACTGCTTTCTCATAGAGCAAGAAACATTATTTTTTGGTTTTGGGGGAGGAAAATCAGTTCACTAAAAGCAAGGATAGATTTCTGTGGGGGGAGGAATCTTTTCTGTGAATATAATTTACATTGGTGAGACTGGCTAAAAGATATTCTAAGTCACCTACAAAAAGTCTATTCCTTAATAAATGTGATTTTAGGATGGAGCAATTTGTAATGTAAATTTTATTAGTAAGTAAAATTAAGAGTATGAAAGAGGAAAGTCTGTAACTTTAAAACATTGACATTTTATTATAGCATTAAGTATTACCTCTTGGGTTTCTTAAAAATTTGCCTGTCTTTAATAACTAATATGTTTTGGATTACTTATTCCAGTATTTTTTGATTACTGTATTTACTTTTTGTATACAGACAAAAGTATTACATGACACAATAGAGCTAGGCACCTCAGTGAAGAGAGTTGGAAATGAAAACCAGGAGGCCACTTAATACAGTTACTCGGAATGGCAAAGGACTGGACTTTCTACAGGCATGTGGACAGAGAAGAAGCAGATGGACGCTACTTGTAAAAGTGGGAGTGAAGTAGCTCTAGAGTGATTAACACACTGCTTCAGCCTTCCAAGAATTAATGGTAAAACAGATGTCTAAGATGAGTGAAAGATGAGAGAATTGGACAACTAAACATCTGCAAAGCCCAGACAGGGAGAAATGCATTATAAAATCCTTCAAGAAAGAATTTTAAAACTCTTATCTAGAAAAGAATTTCTGCATTCTCTCAAGGTGTTTTAGCCTTTATATTAAGTATTTTTCCTACTGTCCTTTCACAGAGTTATAATTTGAAATGCCTTCTGGCAAACTCCCACAAAAAGCTACTAACAATATTGTAAACCAACAGTAAATACCCTGTAGTAACTTCCAGCACTTAGTATTCCCAGTTTAAGCCAACATTCATTCCTGCTTTTGCAGAATGCAAGAAACCCACACAAAAACCAGACCTGCATGTCATTTACTCTTGCTGTCCAATTAATAATCCTAATAAAATGGTATTCCTGTTTGTATATGCTAGCCATGTTGGTCTGTATCTTAGTATTCAGGACGCCATTCCCCTCAGGTTGAAATATGCTGTGTACAGATGGCAACTGAAAGTGTGAAAGAGATGTGTGCAGTTTTGACTCCAGGGTTGGGAGTGGTGGCCATCTCTCCATCAGAGCTCAAGTAGATTGTCTGAGTGAAAGTGAGACCACTGTGGAGCAAAAGCGCCTCACATTTTAAAGTTACTCTGTGGACTTCAGTAATGTTGGAGTAGGATTTAAACTTCTGTTGCCACGCAACTCTGTGTGTAGAACCATGCCGTATAAAGACAAAAATATTAATTACTTTATTAATGTTTCATCATTAATTCATGTACCCGGGTGGGGTACATTTCTCCTTAATGTGCTCTCAGACTCAAGACATGGTCAGAGGAAAGCCACTGAGTAAATGACAAGTCAAAGATGAATCTTGTTACTGACCTGTTTTCTACCAATCTGAGTGAAATGTGTGTGCATACTTCCAGTTTTAAAGAGAGTTAAGTGACTGATTTCCACTCCTGCTATTGAGGATCTGTGACTATTTCTGTTAGTGGCACAGGGCTGGTAAAGCCACAGGAAGATTTGCAAACATGTCACATTGAGTAATTTTTGACACTCATATTATATATTTAGATAAAAGAAAAATACTTTACACTCTTTCTTAAATTTGTTCCCTAAAACTCTTCCTACACATCTTCTGGATGTCTAAGAAACACCCAGTACCAGCTAACTGTGGTTGTTGGCACACACTGGACCTGCCTGGCTATGTTACTAACACGTGTACACCATTGCATGTTACAGTGATTAAAGGGCTCTGGTGCACATGTCCACCTCATCTCCACACTCTCTAGTTGGTGTTAAGTGACAGTGATGGGCCATGAGTGTGTTGGCAAGCATTGCTGCTGGTCATGGTGACTAAAGTGACCTTACACCATCCCACTGCTGCCTCACTGGCACTGGGTGCACAGGAGACCAAAAGGGAATGGGTTGTACTGTGTGTGTTTCAGAGGTGTCTTGGCCCATCGATATGCATACCACAGGAAACAGGCATGTTATGGACAGAGCTTGAGAAATGGATGTAATTTCCACAGCCAGTGCAGTTGAACTGGGTTGAATTATGCCCATGTTGTGGTTTTGTTTGGTGAGGGGGGCCTAAGGTGGCAGCTTCTGTAGGAAACTGCTAGAAGTCGCTCCCCTTTGTTCAGTGGACTCGACCGGGCCTAGGGAGGACCCGCTGCGGGCCAAGGCCGAGCCAATTGGGAGCAGAATGTCCCATGATAACGCGTCTGCGATAACGTATTTAAGAAGGGGAAAACAGAAAAAAAAAAAAAGGAGAAGAGAAGATGTGAAGAAGCTGAGCGGGGGCAGAGGCACAGAGAGGGATGCGCAGGCCTCTGGGACCTTGCAGGCCTCACCCTCTGGCCTCTCGCCAGGCGGCCGACTGGGCCCAACTCAGCCCAGCCTGGCTGCAAGAGGTGAAGAGGAGATGAGATGGATGATGTGAAGAAATCCTGAGAGGCTTCTGCCAGCCTGTTGTGAAGAACAAATTTTCTTGTGAGAGAAACAGCTGCAGACACCAAGGTCAGTAAAGAAGGAGGGGGAGTAATGCGGCTCCTGGCTAAGATTCCCCTGCAGCCTGTGGTGATGACCATGGTGGAGCAGGTTGTCCCCCTGCAGCCCATGGAGGTCCACGGAGGAGCAGAGATCCACTTGGAGCCCGTGAAGGACCCCGCTCCGGGGGAGGTGGATGCCTGAATGTGGCTGTGGCCCGTGGAGGGCCCGCTGGGACAGCTGTTCTGGAGAGACTGCACTCCGTGGAAGAGATGACCCACGCCAGAGCAGTTTCAGGAAGGACTGTGGCATATGGGTGGGACCCCACACTGGAGCAGGGGAGGAATGTGAGGAGTTCTTCCCCCGACTGTGAAACAGCGGCGTAAAATAACACATGATGAACTGACTGCAACCCCCATTCCCTCTTCCCCACTGTGCCGCTTGGGGGGGGAAGGTAGTAGAGATAATGTTAAGCTTGGGAAGAGGGAGGGGTGGAGGAGGTTTATCTTGTTTCTCTGTTTCATTATCCTGCTAGTTTTAGTAATAAATGAATAGTTTTCCCCAAGTCGAGTCTGTTTTTGCCCATGATGGTAACTTTAAGGATTTCTCCCTGTCCTTATCTCAAACCTCGAGCTGTTTTTCTTATATTATTGCCCCCTAATCTCTTGGAGGGTGGGGGGAGTGAGAGAGGCTGCGTAGTCTGGTCTGGATCAGGGCTGAACTACGACAACCCATCACAGTTTTGCTGTGTTTACACAATGTTGAGGGAAACTGAGATCTTGGTCTTCAGCTAGCCTTTCTGAAGGCTCCTCAGATTGCGAGAAACAACAACAAAAAAGTTTAAAAAAGTGTCATTTGTAGTCTCTGGTCTTAAATTATAAATTCCCTAACCTGAAGATTGCACTTTCTGTGCTTCATGGCATGATGCCTAATTTGTTGCATCCTCAAGGGTGAGGGGATGAAATTTTTTTTTTAACACATTGGCAGTCCCTCCTAAAACTCAGCATCAACCTCTCAAAGACTTTTCTCTGTTTCATTTTTGTTGGAAGCTTTCAACATTTTCTTTGTATCTCAAACACCCCACTACCTTTGCTTCAGACAAAATAAAGCAAATTCAGTTGCACCATGTTGCCAAAAGTAACTAGTTCTGAAAACATTTTTCTAATTAACAAAAAAAAAAATACGTGCTGACTAACTGCACTCTTAAGAGACTGCCTCAATATCACAGGAAGATCTGCAGCAAAGAAGTGTAAAGTGCCTACTGCAATTCCCACTTGCACCTTTATCAAAAAATAAGGACAAAAAAACCCCACAAAACCAAACCGCTAACTCCTCATTCCCCTGGTTAAGAATCATTTGCTTGTTATTTTTGCAGCTCTTCTTGTACCAGCTGTTTTGGAGATGACATGACATTTTATTGGATGAACTTTGCAGATTCAGGTCTGGGGTTTTTTTCAACAGTGCTTTTCCTAATTGTTACATATTCTCTAAAGTAATATAACCAAGGAAGAAACAGCCGCTGAAAGCTCCTTTGCAATGTGATTGAAATACTTGCACTCATTAAAATGTTTTGCCTCGTGAGTGAAGGAAATGTTTGTTACAGTTATGTGTTACATTTACATATTTTACTTAATTTTAATGCTTGAGATGTATACCATTTTATGCTTTTCCAATAAACTAAAAATTAATAAAATATAAAAAAAAAAAACCCTAGCTATTAATGGCCAGCACAATCAATCAGACTACCTGTGGTATAACAACGGCAGAATACAGTTGTTGCCGATTAGGTTGTGCCCATCTTCTGTTTGAACAAAATGAAGCTGCTCTTATAATAGAGATAATATTACAAGGTGAAATTCATGGGTATGAATTTTTACATACTTTTAAAAAATTATTTCTTTTTTTTCTATGTGCTCTGTGGTAATCTGGATATTCTGGAGTTTGGTTTGGTTTGATTTTTATTTGTTTTGATTAGCTTGCCATCACTAATGGAAAGCATGAAGTTAGAAACAGGTTTCTGGGATTTTACAATCAGATTAGTCTTGTCTCCCTTTCATTAAGTGTTAATAAATGTGAATGTGAGTCATCTTATAGCTTCAGAGAGAAGATCAGCAGGGACTGGACATCCCCCAGTGCAGCCAAGGGAGGGACCATGAGGAGGAACCGGTTGCTCACTTGTTTCAGTGGAAGAGCACAAGGAATGTGAACTCTTGAGAGTTACAAGCATGTGCCAGCAGGACAGGTAGGTGAGAGGTGTAATATTGGGTACCTGGCAGAGGAAAAATCATTGAGGTCATGATGGAAATGTTGTACTTAGGAATATCAAGGGAAAACACCAAACTCCATTGTTGAGGAATTTTTATGGTACCCCTTGAGGTGAATTAAACTAATGTTTGTGCTTAAATATATATAAAAATATTAACATTAGACAGGATCCTACGGCCATAAGCAATTCTATAAGGAATCTGCGAAAATGTATCAGGAGCCCAATTCCTTACATAAACTTACAACAGCACCAGTTACATTAGAGGTTGCATGGGGCACTTTAGCTAGGCCTTGGGTACATCCCACAGTCCAGCTCTGCTGCACAAAGGTGTCCCGTGAGCTTGAGCCCCTCAGTGCTTCCATTCCAGGAAGGCTACAAGACAACACTGAGGCTGTTTGTTATCACCAAGGGAAACTTCACCCCCGTTCAGGGAGTCCTTCTGTCTCTGTCATCCCTGCTTCCAGCCAGTTTAACCCCTTCTGCAGTTGGGCTGTCTTGGCCTCCATGCCAGATCATTCCTCAGTCACAAATCAGCACTGCTGAGCAGTTCCAATTTGAATTTATCCTTCACCATGTAAATGCAACTGTGGGGTTTCCAGGCCACTGACTGAGGGGAATAAAGCAGCTCATACTTTCTCAGGTATTGAACACAAACTCTGCCTGAGCCAGAATATCATGAAATTCTGCTCTCACCAGAGAGTAGTGCAGAGACACATCGCCATGGAAGAAGTCCTGCATGTGTGGCCTCTGCCTCCATCGCTTTCTGTGCATGAATGAATGCAATATGCTGCAAGCAAGGGTGACACCATGACTGACCAGTATACCAGTTAAATACCCATCTGACTCTCACTGCCAATGGCTACAAGTGCAGCTCTGTAGCCCTGATTAGCCTCAAATATTGCACCAAAAGCCCTTGTCACACACCATGAAAAGTGTAGTTTTTGAGCTGAGACTTGAGACATACTTATGTCTCAAAAAGTGATGTAATTTTTGATAGAAACCATTTTTTTTCCCTTCATAAATGTAAGTATGGTGTTCACTTACGAATGTCTCTGCTCCAGAGAGCATTCTTTCCCGCAACTCACCCCAGAACTTCCTCCTACAACCAACTTGATGGAAAGTGGTGAAGGTGTATGGGTATACCCAACTGACTCCCCTGTCAGACTAAAACGATGACAGGCACAGCTTGGGTTTAATCCCAGGTGCTGAGCAGGTGGATTACAAGTAAATCACTGCATTCATCTCCTTCACAGCTGCATAGCTCACTATGACACTGTATGCAGAGAAAATGTCCCACAATTTCAAAAGGCTGTTCTGAAGATGGCACTTATTATAGAAACTCTGTAATCACCAGAAAAAAAAAACAAAACAAAAACTGATATCAATAGCTATCTGGAACAGTGCAAATTCCAGCAACTAGGGATTCAACTATGATGTCTAATGCCTTCCAATGTGACCTATTCTATACTATTGTGCCGTACTCTTGTGGTATGAGAATAAGCAGCTTAGTCCTCAAACTTGCTAGGCATCTACTGAGAAGCGCTGAGTCCTCAGTGTTTACTGACTTTTGTAGGAATGTATGTTAACATACAAATCTATACAATACATTTCTGATGATACAATATAATTTAGCATAAGGTGGTTTCTATATCATGCAGCACTTTAAAGATTATGATTCTGCCTTGCTTACTCTGTCTCTTGAGTACTGTCTCATTTTGTACTGAAGAAAATAATCTACACGCGCAAAGTTGATTTTTTCAGTGGGACAAAGGTAAATGGAATAATAACATTGTCAAAAAAAAAAAAAAAGAACCCATTTAATTAATTTCAGTGTGGCTTGGCATTTGACTTTGGATCTCCCAGTCAACAATTTTTTTTTTTGCCAAAAGCCAAGATTGAGTAGATAGGGAGATAATTTAAAAAATATAATTCTACTTTGAGTAATTGATCTTTGAGATGAGAATAAAGCACAATATTATGAATTATGTGCCTGGATAAAAGAATATTTGTTTTTTCATCCTATGCATATAATTCCCTTTCTTTAAATTTATCTTTCTGTTTTGTAATTCCTATATTAATATTTTCTTAACCATTCTTAAAAGATTATTCCTGAATTGATTATTGCTCTTTGTTGTTCAATTTTAAAGAGTTGCTTTTTGTACATTTCACTTGCATATGTTGCACAGAGCCAGATGTCCCGTTTCGTTCCTTCCTTCCTTCCTTCTCTATAACTATACTTAAATGATGGTGTTCTGAAATAAAATTTTATAATTACAAAATTGTGAAGACTGTCTTTTTTTCTTGCCTGAGAGCAGACAGCTCTTTAAGTTGATAAATCAGGCAAACCATTGAAACTTAGTTAGATTAAAGCAGGAAGAAAACTTGCTTTGGGTTGACTTTTGACTGATATAAGGGAAGAATCAAGAAATCCTAATATAGTCATAATAAGATTCTTACAGGTGAAGTAATGTGCCAGACTGACTTTCTAAAATATTTGTTGCTTCTTTTTTCCCCTGGAGACAGCCATAGCCTCACAGCAGAGTCTTTGCTTATACTAAATAAATGTTAAGTGCTTTGTCTTTGACATCTGAGTGTTAGTTTAATCTGAGGGAGTTATGATTTTCTTTCAGATTTCATTTTATTTTGCCTTTAATTGAAGGAAAGGAAAACCAGAACTTTTCAGCTGTAGTTGTTATACCAACAAACATCACAATACTGTTGTGTTTTTTTTTACTGCAACCTATTAACCAATCTTTAAAGAAAAAATGGAACTGTGGCAGAACTAATTCTAGTTTTATGTTATATTGCACTGCAACTATAAACAGGACTGTGTTAATGTTTATTGTCTGTTTTGTGGTGTATTTAAGTGCTTGTTAGCATTACAGAACATGTCGTGTTCTGTATGTGTGTGCATAGAAACAGATGAAAAGTATAGACATATAAAGTTAGAGAGACACTTATGCTGTTTTTACTGCTTCCTTCACCCTACTAAAAATTTATAAGGTGGCCACAGGCTGAAATCTTCATGTAGCTGACAAACTATCCTTTTTGTGAGCTGAGAGAAGTGGGAGCTGCAGGAATGGTTCACCAATAGGGAACAACCAGGGTGACCAGGGGCTCAGTTTTGGGCTGGCATTCGGACCAGCAGACCACCAGCTGTGACCTGGTCGTATCAAACTTGAGGAACTCCTCACTGCACCTAATGGGGCTCTGGCATGACTTTGCTGCCTTGTTCCTGGCACCATCTTGTGTGAGTGACAGCTACATGAGCCACTGGTGAGCCAATGCTACATCATGCATGCAGGAGTGCCACCGTTGCTCCTGCAGAGTGAGTGGAGGGATCGTGGGAAATGCCCAGGAGGTCCTCGCATGAGGAGGACCTCCTCTACAAGGTAGAATCTACAGCCTGGCAATATATGACAGTTGAAAATCTGTCAGCTTGCAGAGAGCATGTGTTTGATGCAAAGTAAACAAGTGTTTCCTTGTGCTACAAGAAAGATACTATAATCCTTGCTTACTCTCTGTTCCTCATTAATCTTCACCCTAACCTCTTCTTACTCAATGGAAAATTATTATTCACTGCCAAACTTGCATCTTTTCTGCTTCCTCCCTACATGCATCTTTTCTGGTTCCTTCCTTTTCCCTTCTCATCTTCATTGCTTTCTCCTTTTGTTTTCCTCTACCTGTTCTCTCCAGCTTCAAAATCCCATTCTAAACACAGAAAGCTCAGGAGGAGTAATTGTGAAGTATTTTTTAGGAGATTCTTGTCTTTCTACAGGAAAAGTTCATATAAATTTAATTTACTGAGGAATAGCCTCTTCTTTCATGGACAGATTGTCCAAAGCCACTTCTTTTCCGTTTTGCAACTGCACAGCTGTCAGCCACTGCTGTAGTTCTCCTGGGTGATATCAGGAATCAATATCAAAACTTCCATTCTGCTTAGAGAGATTCCTCATGAAATAAACCATCGCTACTTAGAGCAGAGTGGTCTGACTGCCATCTCCAAGCAGAGTGAGCAAGAACCAGTTTAGAGCTCATCAATGAAAGCTGATTACCACTTACAGTCATGGGAGGATTTTTGGTAGATGTTGGAGACCGCTTTCTGCATTTCAGAAAGAGTTCTGATGTTATCAAAAAACTTTGGGTTTTCCTTCTAGTTATCTGATAGGCAAACTCTAAGGGTGAGGTGGGGGTGGGAAGCTAAACTATCCTCTTTTTTAGGATATATCATTAAAATATGGTTTTAGATTAAATGAGTTTTTGATTCTTTGCCATAATATTTTTTTTTATGAAAGAAAGGTAGAAGGAGAAGGGTGGAGGAGTCTCTTAGGCAAAAATGTAAGGAAGTGAAATGATGTTGAGTTTTCAGGACAATAGCAGGGGTTTTCACATGATTTCAAGAAGCTGTGAGTTTGAAAATAGACATTCAGTGGAGAAAATAAGCAGATATTCGTTAATATTCATTAATATCTGAGGAGCTACAAGATAGGGTTTAGTAGCTTTGGCAGCAATGGTAGTGAGAAGACAGTTGGACTAGATGATCTTATAGGTCCCATTCAACCATGTGATTCTATGAATTCTATGAATTCTATGAATTCTATAATATGCCAATAACTTTGCTGTACTGTATTTGCTCTGTTTTCTTAAAACTCTATTTGATCTATAATAGCAGAATAGATATAACACATTTTAACTTAGATAGGCAGCCCCACTTCCCATATTAAAAGAAAGAAGGACTATAGGCAGGTGAATAGTTTAAGTGACTTCAGATTTCAAAATTATTCATCTGAATTATTGACTGAAGACTTGACTAAATAGGCCAATTCCTTTTGACTTAGTTACTATTGACATCATCTGTGGGTTTGTGTAATGAAAAAGAGGCAGAGTTTACAAATTCTTCTCTGTAAAAGAAAAAGTGATAAACTCATAATGGCTTTCAGTCAGGAAGAATAGTTTGGTTGTGTTTTTCATAGCCTTCAAACACAGTTCACAAGTCTTACTTTATCACTACTCCCTTCTCGTAAGGCTATATCCCTCAGCCACCATAATTCAAGTAGAAGTAGGACTGAGGCAGGAAAGGGAAGAAAAAAGTAAAAGGAAGTAAAGCAACGACATCTAGCACTTACAAGATTCAATAAAATGTTGGCACATAAGTAGTTCCTGATCTTGTGGGACTGAGTATTAGCTGGTATGGTATGATTTTTTTTTTTTTGTTCTCCCATGGACTACTCCAATAAGACAAAAATCAAAACAAATAAAATGCAACCTCATAAAATGAAAAAAAAAGTTTAAATTTTTCTTTTTTTTTAAAAAAAAAGAAACTTTATTTTTCTTTCAAACAAAACACTGGGGAGTTTGCATCTTTCTGGGCAATAAAAGAGGCACAAATGTTAAATTCTCCTCAAAAAACCAGTTTATCCATGGCCAACTTCAAGCAACTTTTTTACCCCTGTATTCATATCAGCAGGTTCCAAGAGCCACTTTTCTACAAGCTAACGGAAGAAAGGGAAAGATTAGAAAGAAAGGACATAGTCCACACCTTTCTTTTCTTTAATGACATTTTGAATTGAAAATGAAGATTACTTTTTTTGGCACAGCTTAGTTGAATACATTAATTTTGGCCCTAAAAGAATTTACCTTTTGGCATTTAGTCTTTTATGGCTACGCTTGCTGTTTGAGAGTTAGGAGGTTCATCCAAATTAACATTTCTTTTTGTAGGTGGTAGCTTACAGACAATGAGAACAGAGCTTAACTGCTAGGTGAGAAATTTTAGTAGACCTTAATGTTGTTATCCCTGGAAGACAGAGGTTGGAAGTGTCAGTTTATTCTGAAAACCTAATCATACTTGCTAGTATAACAGGTTGTACGTTACAGGGTCAACATGCTGTTGTAGAAATGGATTTTTACTCCACTGACATAGTAGGTCTGTGCTATGGGAGGGTGAACAATAAGCAGAAAAATGACTGAGGCCAGAACTTCAAGAGCTGGAAATATGGCCCTGGGGAGCATGAGAGACTGAAAGACAAGCACAGCACAATGAGAGCAAAGCAAAGTGCCAGAGCCTTGCACTCACAGTGAACCAGACTGGCGTAAATTAATCTTCCCCAGGGAGGGAAACGATAGACTATTGCAGAGAGTGACACAATACAACTGTAAAAAGGTCTTGGAGTAAATCAGAGATTGCTCCAGTCCCCCTCTCCCTCTACCTATATGATAACCAGACTCTGAGAGTGCCATTCATCTTACTGAATGAAGATGTCTAGATCGCAGTTCTCTGTATTTTATCAAGTCACTCAAGGCCCCTTTGCAGCCCTGAGACCCAGTCAGTGGTGTCTAGAGCACACTTCATCTCATCCTAATTCAGAGATCTACATTGTTCAAATAAACAGCACCCACACAGTGGGCTTTGCTCTCTCTACAGGCTGTGGAATGAGCCTCAGCTGATTTATGCCTGCACTTTAGCCAATTAAAATTAAGTGAGACAAATGGTACCCAAAAATGTGCAACTGGAAGTGCTTCACAAAAAATTGTGTTCTGCCTAACATGGTTCTTCATATTGCAAAATCAAACCTGGATACTCTTTCACTGCTTTTCTACAGTTTGTTTAGACTGAAGGTGAGGTAAGCACAATTATACTTTCTACAGCCAGCTCCAGCTCTGAGGAAAACATCCTAAACCTCTTTTTTTTTTACACTCTCAGGGCTTCTTTCAACTTTATGACTGATAATAGACCTCTGTGGGCACTAACATTGCCATGGGAGAGATGTGATATTGTGCACTGCTGTCTCTTGAACCTCCTCCTCAACTCTGGCCCGTAACAAAATGCCTCCTATTGCAGGGTCACAGCCAGTGTCAGAGCAGGAAACATATAGCTATGCAAAAAAACATCCCAACTTCACACAGACAGTTTGCTGGAATAATTCATGTCTTCTTTCCACCACTAGAGTGACAGAAAGAGTTGTATCATCTACAATATAAAAACAGTGCAATGTCAACTTCCTACCTTATTCTTGTTCCTGTGGGAAAAGTAATAAATGCACTCTGCTTTGCTTTGTTCACCTCATGACACTCTGCTTGTAGTGGTATTAATCATATTCTTTTGTTATATTTAAGGATGATTTACAGCTAAGCCCTCCAAAGTTTCTATCAAATGTGTCATCAGTTTTAAAGTATAGACTCCAGAATTATGACATGACACAGTCTCTCATTAATTTCAGATTTGTAATTACGCAATATTTTTGTATCTTTGTCAGGCAGCACCGTGGTACTTAGTTTTGCTTTGGATTTGTTTTTATTGTTATCTTTTACTTATTTTACTTTTGAACTGTATCTGAGACAGCATCTCTATTTAAAATGTCATACCCCTAGCAATTACTTTTAAGTGGTTTGTGTTACTTTGAGGTTAAAAAGTATTTTTTTTCTCTTAAGCAATGCATAATTATATATTGCTCACAGTGATTGATGGTTTGTTGAGTGCAGGATTGTGAAATAGTACCCTGAATATTACAACAAGGCAAGTGCCACTGAGTTTCAAGGTTTCAGGAGCTGTCACACAGATCAATCATTTTGTATTACAATCATAAAAGCCTCCCAAAATTATTTAGACAATAGTAAAAGAAAATGCATCCTTCACTTGCAGAGTGGAGGCAACTTGATCACCATAATTATTCGAAAGGCAATAAGATATCACATGGGAAAATAATCTCAAGAATTTCAGATTTCTCCTACTTATTTGTTGGATGTTTTTATGTTATTTGATATTATTTGTAATTAAGAGCAGTTCTGTGAAATGAAGTAAAGCTGTGCATGCATCAAACCCTTAGGAAGATTACACTTTTCAGAGCTTCTTCAAAGGGGAGAACTTTGAGCACAGAGCAGCTGCAGATGTGTCGCTGTACCTTTTCACCTCAGGAGTGTGCACACAAGGAACAGGATGGCATACCGAGCAAGCATACTCATCAGGTTAGGTGACATAGATATCCCTTTTCACTGATAAGGGCAAAGGTCCTCCCAGTCTCTCTAGCTTTAGAATAGAAATGATTTATTGTGGCAAACCTATCTACTCCACTCTTTTTGCAGCTGACAATCTCTTTCAGGTGAAATACTGGGGAAACCTCCCCCCACTCCATATTTACATATTCACAACGATACATTGCAGGTTGGCTGGATGAGATCTCATTTTTAAAGAATACCAAAACTCTGAAAGAAAAAGAAAATCATTCTGGCCAATAATATTCCCTGATTATACTGAAAGGTTGGCCAAGGTCTTCTGAGATGCCAAGATCACAGTAATTTTAAGAGCTTAGATTTTTAGCTCACAGGTGTCAGACAGGCATTGTTTATATCTTTCCTGTGCAAAAAAAAAAAAAAAAAAAAGCAGATAGTGATAGACATGTTGTAATGCAGTGAAAATGACAGAAAACATTAGATAACATTTAAGAAAAAACATGCAGCAAAAGGCATACAAAATAAACATTTGCACTTTTTGCACAGACAACAGGGTTTAGCAACCACGATTGTGTATTCAACCTAAGCTAAGCTAGAACAGTCCACCAAAACTAACAGGTCTATTTCCTCTGATTTACATGCAGAGCAGCTATTCTGTTTAATGAGACTCACTCACACAGAACTGTAGGAAATGAAAAACTAAATCAGCCCCCTTGACAAGCCTAGAGAATTAAAACTCAAACCTGCTAATATAAAGACAATACTATCATCCACTTTAAAATCGTATTTTATAAACAAAAATACAGTAATGAAAACCAGAGCTAGCTAAAACTTAAAATGCTTTTGACTTTTCTGAACAGAAAAGGTCAATTTTGAAGAAATAATTTTTGGTTTTTTCCCCACTAGAATGTGACGGTTTTGATAGCCCAGGCCCAGGATGAAAAAGGAATTCAGCCATGTTTTTGGTAATGACTAAATAAATTGCTTTAACCTCACTCTCCACAGTTTGCTACACAGGGAAAGTGATTTGACCATGGTACAAAGCCTTAGAGCTGACCTGCTGCACAAGGGGAAGATCTTTGAAATCTTTATGCTTTGAAATATTTGAAAAATTTGGAAGTGAGAAAAATTTCTTGTTGCTCAGTTTCATCTCCAATTTTTCACTGTTATGACTATTACATAGTGCAGTGATTGAAAAACATTTGATTTTTTTTTTTCATGTATAATTGTACTGCTCATCTATCGTCAGCTGAAGTACCTAAGCAGTAGGCAATATCTTTCCCAGTCTCCAAGAGCTTTAACTAATGGGAAAGATGCCAGTCTGACAGGGATGTTTGTTCTCTAAAGAGGTGGAACGCAGAATCCTTTGCATTGGAAATCTTTGCTGATAGGAGGAGGTCAGTTATCTCCTCCATTCACTCGCACTACAGAAGAGATTGAGGAAGGAGCTCGGCAGAACTGACGAAGACATAGGTGTTTTGTGTTATGTTGTGCAACGTCTTTTTCCAGTAGAAAGAACCTAATACTACTGTGGCTGCTTTGATTTGTCAAATGGCCTTAAATTAGGCACACTTCTGCACTACAACACAGCCAGAATGAGACACAATGGGGCTGAGGGAGCAGAATTTCTCTGACCACTACACAGTGATGATTTCATACATTTTGCTTCACTCACATTTGCTTGATTTCATTGCTGTTGACACAAATAATATTGCCTTTAAGACAGAAAGTGAATCACTGTCATAACTGTGAGCCATATTGCAGTGATGCATCACTTTGCAGTACTATGCACTTTGCTACTCATTGTGGTTTCTCTGATGATGGTAGCATACACAGCTGTAGTGGAGTGTAATCACACACAAAACACATCATGGCAGTAGAACACACCCATCTCTCCACCACATTGTTGGTAGATGCACTGGAGAAAAGATCCAACTCGTGATCTTCTTCCAGTCCTGGGACTGCTCTATGGTGGCTTGTGGCTGCTGAGGGTGGTCAGCAGCAGAAGAAGCAGGCCACTGCACAGTGGTGTCATTTTAAAATCCTTTACAGAAACGTGGAAGAGCAAGATATCTATTTCAATGTTTCTGTTCAGTTAGTAATGAGCAGTATCTGTTGGGGAGATAATGTGTGTGACCATTTGCACAAATGTACTTACTGCCAGGCACTTATATATAGACTGCTGCTTGAGTGAAATAATTTTTCTGCCTCATAAAAGAAGAACTATTTGTTGCTATGGTAGTACATAGAATCAGAAAACACAAGAGGCTGAAGTTATTAGAATTTAGATCAGTCTAAGTTATTTTAAATTTTAGTCAGTTTTTTTAGCTATGGTGTGGAAAAGGATTTTTGTGTACTGCAAAAATCCCCACAGAGACTGAAACCAACAGGAACTTTTTCAATAGCTGGTTTGTGAATAATGTTGTATCACAGTCCTTTCAACAAAGATATTTGGGTGAAAATATTATTGCAGATTTTTAAGATTGTCCTGTAAGGACTGAAAGGCCTGATTTAGTAATCAGGATGGAATTTCCATTTGAAGCAATGGCAGCTGTGTGCATAGGCAAAATCTGACCTAGTCCTGCAACTGAATACAAAATAAACCATTTAAAAATAATATAATGTAGTTGATTTTAAGTCTTTATTTTTATTTGGAAAGTGTTCTGAAGCCATCATAAGGATGTAAATCCTTCAAATGTTGATAGGCTTTACCCTGAAACAAAATTGATGAATTAATTAATTAATTAATTAATGCTGATACCTATGGTCTTCTGATCATACCAGTCATATGGATCATTTGATTATGACCATTCTTCTAATTATTTCTAAACCACTCAAATAATTTTTAAATGTACCATGGCAATTATTTTTAAATCAATCACATCAGCTTTAAACCTCCTGTCATATATCACTCAATTTCTTGGGGGCTTCACAAGTCACTTTGATCTGTTTGCCTAGCATTTCTCTAAGGCATCTCTCACATTTGCAAATCAGAACTTTAGCTAGATAAAAATTTTTACATGTATATTTTCTGCTTTTTCTATTTTTCATCAGTCTTCCACCACTACTAGAGACAATTCAAGTAAAAATATTGTCCAATTTTTTTGAACATCTGATAAAGTCATATACCTCTCTTCAGATTTCTCCTCATTAAGTTTACCATAAAGTGAATGAGATGTTATTGCTTTCTGTTGTTTTACTAAAATCGCTCCTTACAGGTATCATTCCCAGTAGACAATTTCCCCAATAATATTTCTACAAATATTCATATTCAAAGCATTTTTCAATTTTGCCCTCACTGAACATCACGTACATAGAGTAGAAGCCAGTGAGTAGCACTCAAGTTACCTTGTGGATCAGTTACGTTCTGCGCTTCTTGTGACATTTCTCAAAATGGTGTCATGACCTTAAAGGATCCTGGAGACAAGATACATGTTTTCTGATAATGTTAGAGTATGTTACAAATAAATCTTCAAATATAGTTACTTTTTGTGTAATATAGCAAAAGCTAGATAGCTGGCTTTAGGGTTAAAAATATCTAACCATCTCCTACAATTTCTAAACTATTACTTACCCAAATTATTGCTATTTCAAATTTACAGTGTATGCACCAATTCAACAAGATAGTTAAACACATGTATATTTTTAAAGACTTGAGTAGTTCTTGCTGAAAAGGCTAAAATCACTTTGCACTATTTGAATGCTTAAATATCTTCATGAATTGAGATTTAAATTTACTGCTGAAGTATATAAGCTTTTCATAGTAATGCCTGCCTTTTAGAACTGTGTTTTTAAATGACAAATACTGGGTTGTGACTCCAATCTGCTACTTGTGTTTGGAACAAATACTTTGCTATTTAAGCTGGTGATTCTCACACTCTGTTCATTTATATTCAAAGTACTGCAGTTATTTTGTTTTAAAATTGCATCAGTGATACATATATTGAGATAAAAAATTTCTAAAGATAGTCTTTAAAGGTATAAACGAATATGTTACACCTACATTTAGCTAAATTAGTAATTTTCTGCTTACTTCCTGATCACATGCTTTGCCATGATATCTTTTAATCAACAAATGTAAGGAATAACCAAGAGAAATGTGTATGTGGTGGAGCAAAAAAAACAATTGGGTTTTTTTCACACTGGAGTGTGGTGCAAGACCAAAAAAGACATTTGTTAGTAATGCACACTGGTGGTTTCACCTAATTCCCCACTGTACAACAAGCATCAAAGCCCAAGAACTTATGATAATATGTGAAGCAAGTTTTATCTAGTGCTAAAACATTTTGAATTTGCAAAATTCTATGTTCTTGTTCACTTCTGACAAACTGAGGAAAAAACTGAGGTGAGTAAATGTGAATGTTAATCATTCAAGGTTGTGTTTTATATAAAAGTGATACCAACAATACAATAATACTTGTTCAATATACCGAGGAATATCAGTGCCCATTAGTGCATTTCTGTCTGAATTCTATCAAGTGCAATTTTTTTTTGTCTTTTTAATGAAAACTATTTACTGTAACTCAACTTTAGATGTAATAATAACTAATCATGCATTAATTTCTTTAACTAATTATACTGTAATTATTTCTGTATGAAAAGTTTTGAGAAAAATATTATCTTTAGTCTTTGAGGCTTCTTGTGCCATTATTTAGAGTACTTTGGCCCAACAATAAAGAATTCTGCAATTGGAATTCAGGAGCTTCCTAAGAATTAGTTTTCATTTCCTGTGAAACATAAGAGAATACTGACAATTGTAGTTCACAATGGGATGAGATAAGGATATTTTTAATTTTTCAGTGCCTGTTCCTCGAAATAAACAAAAGTTACCAAAGAAAGAAACTAAGAGATGAAACGAAAAAGTGCGATGGGGAACCACCATCCTCCAGGAGTATTTTTTTTACAGATACAACCAGAAATTTCAGCTTTGTATTGAAAACTATTTCTCAGTGGCATTTTTTTTTTGCAGAAATTGATGTGTTTCTAGAAACAGATAAACGAAACAGAAGTTTTGATTGATAGGAAATTGCCAACTATATGTAACTACAGAGCCACTACTGAAGCAGTAAACATGGAGGAATTACGTACTTCATTCTGAGATCAGAAATATTTCATACTTGAATATATCATCTGGTATTGTCATATGGTATTATAGAAATAAATAAAAGATTGACTTGCAACCTGAAAATTTATCATGCTTTTTTTTTTTCCCCCTCTCATTTACAGTACGTTCCATGTACAAATTTGGCTAATGTGAGATTAGAAATATATGCTTTCTTTTGGGGCTGGCTGCTGGGAAATTATGAATGGCTGGAGAAAAATAGCAAAACAGAGATAGAAATAATGCAAAGGACACAAGAACTAACTTGTAGGCATTTGAAAAAATAGTTCTGTGATACTCATGAAAAAGATAATACATAGGAAGATGGTAAAAAGGAAAGCACTTTTCAAGTACATTATAAGTACCAAACTTGATTTTCCCTGGTATAAACTGAAGTAGCACAGTGGCAAGACAGGCTCATAGTCCATGTATTTGAAGAGAGCACATATCAGGCTATCAAAAGACAATGCAAGAAAGGTAAAAGTGGTAACTGCTTGCGGTATCATTGACTATATAAACCTGCACAAACTACCAAATCCTGACACAAATTGTAATGAGCAAAAATGTAGATTTCATGTGGAGTTGTCTGTCAACTATTAAAAAAGACAGAAACTTAAACAGTGATTACTGGATAAATCAAATTCTTAAAAATAAGACTTAAGTCTACAAACCCACCCTCTGCCTCATCTGGGACATCTTTTCTACCAAGAAAGGGGGATTTTACCTTGTGCCACTGAGTGAGTTTCTACCAGTTGACACTCTAAAGACAGCTAGTCCAAGTTGTTTCTTATATAGATTAAAACCAGAAATGAGGATGCACAGATGGAATGCCAAGGGAGTTATGAACATGTAGGGAAAAAAAAAAAAAAAAAAAAAGTATGGCTGTGCTAAATCAGACTAAATATCCATTTCAGCCGGTATCTCCAGCACAGGCTGACAGCAACTATCTAGGGAAAAACAGAACAGGACAAGCTTGTAACAGTATTCCTCCATTCTATTGTCCCAGTCTCCAAGGATTCATAGCTCAGGGTCTTCCAAACCCAGAGGTGGTATCTTTGTGCTTAAGAAAATGAAAGCAGTTAAACTAATGGAGATATCTGAGTAATGAACTCTCTGCCTAAGGAATCCCAAAGCAGCTATCATTAAGGTAAAAGGGATTTGTTTCTTTCTATAGGTAATATCCTGAATGTCTGTATTGCTACCATTTTAAACCTAGTTCAGTTGTCATCACACTCCACTCGCAAAAGCGTCTTCAGGGAAAATGCTTTAAAAATATACAATAATTACAGACACAGATTACATAATTCATAGTGCTTTACTTTTCTAAATTATACGTAAAGTAGAAAAACAATTGAAATATTATCTTGCTTTAATGAGAAAAATTACAGTAACAGCTATTTGTATAGTCAAAAATTGGTTTGCTGAGTTAGTTTATCCAGTGTAGAATCAATTTCTTTCAGGACAATATTTTGTCCTGTCAGTAATGTGAATGCATGCTTAACTGATGGCTAAATAAAGAAAACTGTTCTCTATTTGCAGAGAATATGTAACACACATATGTAACTCAAGAAGGTTTACTTCAAGAATAAGGAAAAAAATAAAAAAAACCTTAAAAGTAATACAGAAGTATATATAGAATGGATTTCATCAACATCGTGCTAGACCTAGGATATAACATACAGCAGTTTTATATCTACTATTTTTCTGAATTCATGTCTGTGTGACTGAAGTGGTTACGAAGAGATATACTTTCTTTTTTTCTCCTAAGAAATAGTTTGTTACTATATATAGGAATGTGATAAAGATGTTGCTTTTTAAAGAATTTATTTGGTGCACTCATTCCTGATCAAAAGTATTTGTGATAGTTAATATAAAATAGAAACACATTTTGTATTAGTATGAAGTACCTTTTGCATCTTTTCAGCAAAACCATTCAAACATTAAAGATGACTGGAGAAAAACAAGGAAAAACTTGGGCTGAAATTTCAGAATGATAAAGCTTGTTTCTGCACCATAAATTGAGACCACAAAACCTCAACAATGTTTAGGCAGAAAACTTTTAGCTTTCTATGACTCTATGTAACTATGAATTCTACATTTGAATAATAGAAAATAATGCTATCAATACCCCACACATTGCAATAGAAGATTTCTTTAAAAACCTCTCTTAATTGCAATCCTATTATTTCTCTATTATATCCAAGATCCAGCGAATACACGGCACATTTCGCCTGTTAACAATAGCTTTCCATGCTTTTGTTTTCTGGAAGAACTTTAATGCTCTTTTAATGTATTTCCTTTCCTTCTGGTAAATGATTTAAAGGTCCCCTTTGGTAAAATCATTATGCATTTCTTTGCTAAATGAAGGTGGCGTGGTTTATTTATTTTTTTTTTTTAGAAAAAAAAATGTCTGGTATGTAGATATCATTAATTTAGCATATTCTGAAGATTTTATGGCAAGAGTGCTTAGAAAGAGGTAAATGCAATTTCCTTGCTTTTCTATACTATTAAGTAATCTAAATTACAGAAATGTAAGCTGATTAACCAAATTATTCATCAGGACAATACTTTTGTTCCCTTCAATAGTGTGCAAAGAAAGCAATCAAACAAGCAAACAGTTGTATAACTTTATATAGCCTAGTAGACTAAAAGAAAACTCTCTTGGCAGCAGGTGGTGGATGCAATGAGGATATATCAGTGACTATAAAGAGGATTGGTGAGCAGCAATTAGTAAGAAAAGTATGTTGTTTCCCCATTTGGTACTTTGTTACTTTTGCGTAGAGAGAAGTCATCATCCTACCAACAGTCACATATTTTTTTTCGTAAAGATAAAAGAAAGATCTCTAAAATTTTACAAGATAAATTTTTCCATCAGACTGTAGATATGAAAAAGCAAATACATGTGTACATATTCTGGAAAGAAGTTATATTGCACAGGTAATGAAATGCTGAGGAAAATGTGTGTTTATTTTTCTGTTTAGATGTGTGATCCTGTGTAAAAGACTGTGTTGAATATTTGTCTCAACATTGTCGAAACATCAAACCACCACCTGAACAATGGAACTTCAGTTAAACCATAGGACTAGAGTCTTCCTGTTATCTTGCAAGACAACCTGCTGTCCTGTGAACCTGAATACAGAGCTGATTGTGAGAAATTTAGCCCTACCCCCCAGCATGCGCCCAGACCCAAGGCCAGAAAAAGAGAGGGACCCAGAGATGGTAATGGGCATGCATATCACTGCCAGGTGAGGGGTGCAGCTAGGCAAACCAGCTCTTGTAATACGATGAATATGCAACAAAACAAACAATAAAAGGACAAAAACAACCAACATCAAAAGGGGAACAAACATCAAGGGAAACAACACCAAAGGAACACACATCAACAGAACCAACATCCACGGAATCAACATCGGAATCAACATCAGACGGAATGTTCCCCCACGAGTGAAGCGGACTGTTGGGATGCCACAGCTCCAGGGTGGTAGCTATTGCAACTGAAACTCTTTTCCCTCTTTCCTTTCTTTCTCTCTTTTCTCTTACATTTGTGAACTTGTTCTTGGGTAAATAAAGTTACCTGGCGCTTGACTCCATTTTAAGTCTTAATTCTGTTCCCGAAAATACAAGCAAAACCACACTCCGGTGTGTGAGAGGTTGGTCCAGCTGCCCCTAGCCTCCCAGACTCGTCTGAGGTCGGCTAGAAGGCAAAGGGGCCTTCCTCTCATCTGAAATCTGAGCGTGACATGCTGTAATATGCTTATGTAAAACAGTCTCATTAAGTAGTCAGAATATTTGATGGGAAAACAGTTAGGTTTTGAGGTATAGATCCAGAAATTGAGTTAGGCACAGTTGCACTGGGCACTGTAGAATTAGGGACAGAGTAGCATCAGTACACAATAATCTTTCTGGGTTGTGTTATCAGCCTCTGATCCTAGCATAAACCCTAATCCTTGTCAGTTTTCCAGGCTTTACCCTCCTGGTGTTTCCAAAGTTGTAGTCATTGACTGTGCATCTCTTATGACCTCTTATAAGAATCTCCAGCACTATACATAAACACTATGAGATTGTCTTAATTTCTAAACAACATCAAGGTAAAATAAATAGGACAAGACAATACAACTGATCCTTGCTTAATTTTATGGAGTAGTTATGTAAGGCACATTCCACAGCCACATTGTACGTGTTAACCTGTTAATCTTGTTAACTCATGGAAAGCTGGCATGATATTTGAGTGTGACATAACCCCATCCATGTTAATTGCAAAGCTCAGATCACTTTTGTATGAGTTTGCAGACTGTGCAACCTCTAGCTTTTTTAACGATCCCAATTTCTTGCAGTGACAAGCCTAGTTACATTTCCACACAGGATACCTATAACAACTCAGCTGAAATCTAAATGGGTGCAAATTGCATATGGAGGAACTGTAAGGTGTAAATTAGTTACACTACAATGCCTTAATTTACACCTTACAAGTTTCAAGCATCAGGAACAAGCATCCTTACTAGGAACAAGCATCAGATGTAAGGGGTGGGCAAGTAACTCTCAAGAAAGTAACTCTAATGCTTAAGTAAGCACACAGTTGTCTTTCTTATGTGTAAGCAACAAATTGTCCCTAATGACCAAAAGTCAGTTTGCTACACTACTGTATCTGATAAAATAATATAAAGGACAAGGGAGCAAGGGAGGGAGTATGTGGCATAATCAAGCAGGGTAAAAGCACTAATCTTGTTGGTTCTTAAATAAACTCCAGGTGTGTATCCAATAAATGTAGCCACATCTGCTATGGGTTGTCATTTATTCTGTCTCATCTATGACAGAATATTTTACCAAGAGTTTTCTCAAATATTTTACCAAGTAGTTTCTATTTATCACAAGTTTCTAGCCCAGACAGAAATGCAGACTCTTTTCCTCATAAAAGAGTAAGAAATACAAAAGTAATTCAGTCATTTTGCTAATATATAATGATCTCATGATACCTATGTCATAGTCCTTATCTGCTAATGCAGAAGAGCAATGTGAGTCCACTTACAGTTTCCTATTTAACAACTCCTAATTTAGGAAAAAAAAAAAAAAAAAGAATGACTATGTAGTTGGACTAGTGAAATTACTAGTTATTTTGTTGTAAAAGAAGACCTATAAAATAGCAAAATGAGAAAATATATATAATATTCCATCTCTTCTTTTACTATTTGATTGTGATCTTGTATATGAGCAGAAGCATTAAAAAGAAACTAGAAGCAGGGCCAAAGGTACCTGAAATGTATCCTCATTTCCTTGGAACTGGACACATGCTTGTATTCCAAAGGTTTTTTCAACAGACTCTTTCTTTCCACACAATCCTGACTGTATTTTCACTCTGACATTTACCAGAGCCCCTCTTTTCAATGACAATGGACTGTTCATGGCTTTTGATGCTTGTGTGTATCATGGAGTTGACCTCACTCCACCGTTTGTTGTCAGTGGGTCTCTTTTCTTGGACTTGAATTATTTACTCCAGGGTATTGAGGTAGGGTGCTTAATCTATCCTCAATTTATATTGGATGAGTTTCCTTACTAGAATTTAGCGATTGAGTCTTCTGTTTAGTTTACAACAGTTAACCTGTTATCTAGCTGTGAAGAAAAATAAGGTTGCTCACATTACCTTTCTTGGTCCACTGCGATGGCACCTCATATACTCCTGTAAGAAATCCTTGTGCTTTTGTAAAGGCAGGTTTTCCTTAAAGGTTAACTGTCCATTTTCCTGACACATTTTCTATAAGAAGAGTGTTACGGTGGCTTAACAATTCTACTTCAGCTTTGCAACAGGGAAAGCTTAGACAGGTGTCTCAGGAGAAAATATTCTAAAAATATACTTACAGAAATGTTGTACTAAGTGTTGAAAATTGGTTAAATTACTTGCAGCAGGTGGGGGCACATAATTCTGTTTGCTTCTGTTCCAAATCCTATGACTCATGTTCACCTTCAGAAAAGTTATTTTTGCTTTGGGAACCACTACAGTTCATCTTTACTTCTTCCAGCACTTTAGAAGCACTTAGTAGTAAGTCATTTGGACCCAACTACGTGATCTCTTGTGTTGGTTCATCAACCTCTTTCTTTGCAATGTTAAATCATTTGTAAAGTTAAATAAAAAAAAAATGAGAGAAATTATGGTGAATTCATGAGCATATGACTAAATTAACTCTGAGAAAGTAATTCAGATGGCAAAGGTGAGTGATATATATTTATTTTAAATTGGTTTTGTCAGAATATTCTATTAAATTAAATACAGAAGTTACTATTTAATGACGTGATTTCATTCTGCCTATTTAAATGTCTTGAGTCATTAATTATTTAACATAGATATTATTTAGCTTGAAATGAATGTGTAATTAAATCCATCTCTAAGTTGATTTGTATTATGCACCGCAAAATTCATGGCTTACTAGGTTTCTTGTTTAGTACTTTGAATGGAGTGCGGCCAGTTATGTCGAGAACCCATAACAAACTCATGCAAAGAGGTTTTTCCCGCACCTCCCAAAACCTCACCGGAAGCAATACCTACCTGCTGGTACAACATTTTCCAGATTTAGAGCCATTCTTATTAGGGAACTGGGCAACTTGGGGCAGAGTTTGACCCATTGCGTTTGCATCTCCTACTTACTGCCTTTTAAGTACATAATTAAGCTGTCTGTAGCTTTTCTTTTGCAAATGTGCATTCATCCTGTATGTGAGGGGGAAGGGGAACCCACAGACCATTCTTTTCAGTCTTGAATTTTCCCATTAGAATGTACTTGAAAAGGGAATTAGATTAGTGATGATCTATTGCAGGAAAGAATGCAATTTACAGCAAGAAAAGTGCAATTTTAATTTTACATAGTTCACTAACAGAATGTTCATATGTTCTGTCTATAAGTGTTGCAGTAAAGATGACTGTGTTGTTTTTTTTTCCTAAAAATGGGAAAACATAAAGCCTGCTATCACTTTTAATATATTATCCTAACATCTTTTTTGTACAATAAAATGGAGTTTTCTAATCAATTTTTATTATTATTTTAAAGAAATCCACATCTACACTTTTAAAATCTTTGAAGATGTTTGCATACGACACTTAACATATGTCTAACCCTATTGTAAAATACATTGGCACACATGACATATTTATAGTAATAGTTCAAAATGTTTATTATGTATTTTTAAATCATATAAGTAGTTTTGCGAAATCATCTAAATGTCTATCACTATTTCTTGCCTGCAATCAACCATTTGGAGCTGACAGGTTCAGAACTCCTACTGTTCATTACTGTCTCGCATCAGGAGATCTTGAGTTGCGGATCAAAAATGTTGATTAATTAAATAAACAATATTCACCTTTGGCTTGTATTAGACTTGTATTATCTCTGTGCCATTTTTTTTAACCTCTGGGCTAAAAATACAGTATTTTCTTTTGAATGGGAAAGAAAAATATTGCTGCTGGAAGCTGCTGTCTAGAAGATACAGAATGTACAAATGCATTGTTAAAATTTAAATGTACCAAATAAATAAATTGTTGTTTTTATCTGAAGAGTTATTGCAGTATCTTCTGTGAGACAACTCTGCATGAATCTTCAGGAAGGGAGTTGTTATTTCCTCTTTTTCTGTTACATACTTAGTACTTTGGACTTAACTTTACTAGATACTATATGTTATTTGATGAGAGACATTGTGTAGTTTTTTCCAGAGTCTATTTTAATTCTCATTCCAGTGGCTCAGATTTATCCTCTATAGACAGGGAAAAGAAAAGTACTGGCATAGTTAGTAAGTCTTTGCTAGTTTACATTTTCAGGAAAGAAAGCATCTGGAATTATATGTAACAATTTCTGGAAGAATAAGATGTAATCATTCCTTTACTCCCAAATCCTTGCAAGGGCTCAAATCAATACCATCTAAACAATTTTTTTTTCTGATAAGCTAATCTGTCTGTTACCAGGTTGGTTCCATTTAGAGTTGTAACAGAAGTAAGGATCATGAAAGGGATAAAGTTACAGAAACGCAAATTTAAAGTTTTACAGTAACATTACAAAAGTAACTGTCATGTGAATAGTAATTATTATACACTCTCACTAAAAATGAAAAAAAAAAACAACTAACAACTGACTGCAAGTCTTATATACACAATAATTTGGCAAAGTAAAGGCAAATTAGAGTTGATTAGCCAGCTTTTCAGTTTAAACCTTGCTTGCCAAAATGTATTTTTGGTAATAGGTTTGGTTTGTTGGTTTTTTTTTTTTTTTCTGAAAATAGCATGACAAATGAAAGAAAAGTATTTGTTTTGGAGGTGTTTCTTCAGTCATTGTTTTTCCATTATTTCTTATTTTTTTCTTGATGGTAAAATGAGAAAAAAAAAGAATAAGAAAATGGAGTGGAGAAGGAAAGTAAAACCCTTCTGGTCCCCCAAAAGGTAGTACTTTCCCAAGTTTTTCGTTACACTCGTTTTTCTTTTACAAATTTGTCCAAACCAGTCACTGTGATGTTTTTAAAATCTCTGCAATCAAATGAATTGAACATTTTTTCTCTTATTTCCTTCTAATTTTTTCTTTATGTCACCATTCTGTACAGAAGTGAGCAAAAGGCCTTATGAATGGCCAGGTAGGAGAGCAACTTCTAATGAAGATGGATGTATTGTCACTGCTGTGTAGCAGAGCATTAAACTTTCCAATATAGGCTGAAGCCAACACATTATATGCAGCCTAAAGAGGTATGCAGTGATGGACAGAAGAAGGTAAGTAAAAATGATCTAGTTAAACATTTGAAAAATAGCATTCAGACACGTGCATTTGAATATTGAATGAAGCAACACAATATTAGAACATTGCCTTTAATTTTGATCTACCGTACCTGTTCTTGTTTATATTAGTCATCCAGGAGAGGTATTCTTCTGATACTCTGTAATATTACTCAATTTGTCTTCGTATTTTACCCATTTACTTTTAGTACTGCATAGAGAAATCAGGCTAAAATATTGGTTTTTCTAATAAATACAAATTTTATTTTAAACGTTATTTTTACTGAGCCAGCTAGTCTGCACTGTTACCATATCAAGCGCTCTCGCTTAGCGAGAAAAAACATCCTCTAGCATTTAAACAGCTCAGGCTTTGCAATGTATTCAGGAATCAAAGAAGTAAAAGATCTGCCTTCAAGTGAATCATTATTATTCCTAGCTTAAATAGATTGTGCAAAGTTGGCAAAACTACTTTAAGAGTTTTCTTTGCTGGATAATTCTTCCCATACAAATCAAAGCAGGAGGAGCAGGAGACCTTCAAAGAGGAGAGATGGTCTTTGCCATAGCTACATTAGCAGTAAAGTATTAACAGTAGGAAATCTGGAGAAGATGAAGAAAACATCATTATGAATCAAGACTGAGAATCAGTTATAAGTAAGGAGAAAAACTTTGAACCTAAAAAAAAAAGAAATTAATAATTATGACAACGATGGGATTTACCTTGTTTTATACTGATTTTTAACATCAGCTATTGTTGAACAAGAATGTAACACATACTCCTTTATACTTACACTCTAAAGGGATCTGCGTGAGACCAGGTGGTGGTCCAAATCTTTTTCTGTTTATCGAGAAGATAAATAATAAAGTCCCAATGCCACTAAAGAAACTATGTTTTAATGGATTTGACAAAGAACTGTTTTGTCATACCTGCCTTCATATTGTTGCTAATTTCAGTATTTTGCTTAAAAGATTAAAATAAATCCACTTTCTCTAAAAATAGATAGATGTTACAGATGGCTTTGTGGTACTAACATCTTTCAAAGTCATGAAGAAAACTGAAGAAAATATTAATATTCATCTTGACAAACCACATTTTTCTTTCAACAATATTCATTCTTTTATCCTCTTTTTTTTTTTTTTTTTTTTTTCCTGGCCTGTTAGTTTTTGGAAGTCTGTAGCACCTTCAAGCAATAAAGCATTTCATTTACGACAGCTGTTTCTGCTTAGTTAGGGCATATCTACATGACTGAACTCTATCTTTGCTGTGGGTTGGAACTATATGAGCCAAGCTCATTCAGAAGGTAGAAAGCCATGCTAGCACAGTTTTGCTCATGGAAATAACTCCTTTTGAGAAGTTAATTAGTTGCTATTACAACACCTTTGCACTTTTCATAAAGGCTGTAGTGTCCAAGGGATCTCACTCATCTCTTAACCTACCCAGGACAATGTTAATAGCAGTTTGCATTTCATCTATTAGACTGTTATTCTTCTTCTTCAGTGCACTGCTACCTGTGCAGAAGGAATAGAGTGTATAGAGGGAATACAGTGAAAGATAAAATGTGTGCATGTCTTGTTCTGTGGCAGAAGTACTGTGCACAGTCCTCCACATAGTCACCACTTGGCACAGTATTTGTCCAATATCCTATTTTCCTTACATTTTCAAAAGTACCAAAGCGATCTGATTATTTATTTAGGAGCTCTGGAGATGACTTTGGGAGTGAGATTTATCACATCTGCATTTGACATGAGAGGTCTGCCTACCACTGATCTCTTTGTCTGGAATCATTATTTAGTAAGGGAAGAAAAAAGGCAGTTCTGCAGCACAGTTTCCTGGTACTGTAAGGCAGTTATCTAAAATAGGCCAAGTGAGCCTTGAAAAACTGTTTCTCTATTAATTAATACACAAATTCTGAGCAGCTGGCTCAGAGATAAATCTATTCTGTAGCTACTTGAAATGAGGAAAGCCAAATTTTCTCAGGCTAGGAGAGTTAGTTAGGTTTCATATGATTTCAGCAAGGTACTCTTTGCTACATGTTATCAGACAAACCAATGTTCAGTTGTCATAAATGCATTTTTTTTTTCTTTTATTTTTTCACTGTGTTTAGAGTTTGAGTTGACTTTTCAGCTTAACTTTTTTTTTTAATTCAGTTTTAGTTACTTTTTTTCCCTTACTTCTTTTCAGTTTTTTTTGTTGTCGTTGTTGGTTGGTTGGGTTTTTTTTTTGTTTTTGTTCTTTTTTTACTCATTGTGCTGATCTAGTTTCCTTACAGTAGATATAAGCCATACATAGAAATTTTGAAAGTAGTCCATTACCATTGTATGGTTTGGACATGCCTTAGGGTACTTTCTTTTTGTGATTTAATTCTATGAATTTTAACTCAAAGTTTCTTGTACTTTCCCTTGGTCTTTTTTTTTCTACTATAATGTAAAGTCGTTAATTCTATTTAATCTTCCTTTAGCCCTATTGCTAATGCAATTGTGATCAATATTATACTAATACCATTTGGCATTTGTGTCACCTATTCTTTCCTTTAAAGTGAACCTGGATTGTTTTTAGCTAAATTTCCTGCACAATGTACCACATAGGTCAACATCCTAATTCTATCCAATATACTCAGAGACATCATTTCATTATTCCCTTCTGCTGCATTTTAGATCTTTTTAATGTCCATGTCATTCCATATTTCTCCTAGAGGTTTGTTAATTCTTCATTCCTCACTCCTACCCACATATACATACTATAAAACCGCCATATTTAGGATTCTCTGGGATTTTTTTTTCTTCCTGTTTGCAACAACAATGTGCCAGTTAGTTTTCACTGGGGCAATCTAACAGATTTTGCCAATAAAATGGCTTTTTACTCTCCAGTTTTCTTCTCTGCCATTAAAAAGCAGTAAATTTAGAACCAATAAAAGTAAATGCTCCTTCATGCAGCATATAATCAACCTGCGAAATTCACCCTCAGAGGAGGCCACTAAGTCAAATACCCTGGTTGAATGTTAAAAAGAAGTGGGTTAATTTTATGAACACTAACACCATTTGTAGCTATGCATGCAAAAATAAATAATAAGGGTAAACCAAATATCATGCTGCAGTGCATAAATTGATTATCTGCAGGTGTCAGGATGGATTCCTACTCTCCATATAGTTTCGTGCAATTGCTAAGGATTTTTTTTTTTTTGTGGGGTTATGAAGCAGTTACAGGAATGGGTCTTTTGGTAGCTTTCTTATTTTTTTTTTTCTATTTTTTAAGGGGTTTGGTTTTGTTTTTAATTTGGTTTCATCTCCTCTAAATAATCTCATGTTTCTTTCTTTCAGTGTAAGAATTCTGGCAAACGGTAAAATAAGGGAACTCCTACTCACTCAGACATTTAGTGCAGGAAAGAAACTGCCTTGTACTGTTTTCTCTACAAAAACAGTGAATGCTACAGATGGAGGAGTTCTTTATTATCACAGTATCTTTCTTCAGATCTGCCTTTAACTCTCACCTCCATTTTGGTGCCACTTGACAGTGGTCAAGCAAGTGATGCGCTGCCATCAGTGCTGCAAATTTTTTATATTTACCAGCTTTGATAATCTCACAGTTGTCTTTCTTTTTCTCTCATTTTTCTTCCTCATTTTCTACTCAAATCATAAGGGTTTTTTTTTAAGCTAAGATCGTCTTATTGTTATGTGTGAATGCAATAAGTAACAGACTAGAGTCCTGATTATTCTAAGCTAATATCCTAATTATAATAACAGATGAAAACAAAGCAACCAACACCGTATTGTGGATCTTTGCACAACTCTTTTGCCAGATTAAAGTTTCTCTTGGAAAACTGCTACCTCTAATAAACTATCTTCCTATCTGACAATGGCATTCTATGCAGCCATGCCATTTGCAAGGTTTTCCTGTTCTTTGTCTAGAGTTTTATTTTTTCCAAATATTGGTCTACCTAAATCACCTTAAGCTTTCTGATCAATTATTTTTCCTTACCTTTGAATCACAAATACATAATAATCTTGAATAAGTTCAGTATAAGCAAATTTAGTTTTAAGAAGTTAAAAAACGTGCACACTGCTGTATCAGACACTGCTTGCTAGCAGTCAAAGCCAACGTATTTTTTCTAATCCATAACCATGGATTACCCAAAATTTCTACAGATTTTTACAGTGATGTGAACAGAAACAACCTAGACAGAAGTGATATAAACTTCTAGGGTCGTCATGGTAGGATTCAAGTCAATTTTGATAGTCAGTTAAGCTGGGTGGCCAGCTCTCATGTAACTCTTGGAAAATTCTCTCTGGCTTTTTAATAGGAGTACTGATGAGCTCTAGAGAAAAGAAACTGTGTCAGCTGGACATCCTGTTAAACTCTGAGGAAATAATTTGGCTGATAGGAATCTAAAATACAGAGTTAACATGAACAGAGTACAGTAGGTATGCAGCTAACTTCACCACTTCACAACAGAAGTGATTTTGTTTTCTGTATGTTACTGTCAACAATATTTCTGCATAAATATAAGTCTCTAGTCAACTAGTTCAGCTGATGGGAAGCCACAAGTTTTATAATTTACTAAACAATAACTTTGTATAGAAAGTCACTGGCTAGTAACTAGTGACACACAAGATAAACTAATGTAATTTGTATAATACACTAATTTTTTGCCCCTTGCTGTAAAAAAAAAAAAAAAAAAAAGAGCAGGGCAGAGTTACCATCTACATAAGTTTCATTATGTTTGTAAGTCCATTTTATAAAAACATTATGATCTGCAGTCTTAGACTTCTACTGGTGTTTAATTTTAAAAGCATATTCTGAGAAACTGCTTTGTAGACATATGCTTCAGTGTACATTTAACATTTCAGCTGAGATCTGGGAGTAGATGATCATGCACTATCTAATAAGCTACGTGATCAAAACACAATAATTAATACATAATATAACTTGTAAAACATAAATGAAAATGAACAGGAGGGAGGAACTCGCCAACCTTTAAACAAGGCTAACCTATTTATATAACAAATCCCTGCAATATTTCTCATGAGTCATCCTTTCCACTGAGCCTGAGAATACATAATAACGTTTGTTATTCTGCACCTGAGGTCATTAGCCTCATGTTAATTAGTTCCACTTTTATACAGTCAGATTCAGACTGGTTTCAGCCAGAAGGTGCAAATTTCCACAAGTTTTTGAGTTTACTATAATCAACAGGATATCAGGCAGGTGTGGCACGCATATTCTTGCAGAGGCCACAGCTGGTGTTGCCAATTCATCAGCAGTAGGAAGGAGGAGTTTCTACACAGCAGAGAGGGGATCTTGGAGAAAGACATGATAGGTGACAACTCATGAATCATGTGATATAACTAATTGCTGAGATCAAGCATGCTATTGGCCGGTAAAGAGTTTGAAAACACTTGTTAAAAGTCATAAAGAGTAATAAAATAGAGTAATAAACTTAGAAAACATACATGCACACACATATATATATAGAGACATATATTTACAAAAAGTCTATTTATAAAGTAAAATCATTATAAAGGCAACATATTCAAGTACGGAATGCAAACACTGTTGATACAAGTTGTTATTACATGGAGAATATTTGACTAGCTGAATGACAAATCTGCGGTTAAAATGGTGACTGCTATTTCCTACTCTTAAGCTGACTCACTACATTTCCTCCGTTTGTAGAATTCTTCATAAAATGGTGCAAAGAATTAACATCATACTGAGCTCGTTTCATTGCTGCCTTAATTTAGCTAAAACCAGAAACATGCCACTGAAATAAAAAACAGAGTAATGGAAAGGAGAAGTGGGCTTTTCAAGATTTTAATCAGTAAACCACTCTTCCCTAGAATTAGATGATTACATGCTTGAGTTTGTTTTGTCTTGATGAAAAATTTCAGGACCTGAATTGTAGGAGAAGTTGAGAATCCCTAAATCACTACGTTAACAAAGGAATCTATCAAATAGGAGAAAATAAATGGAAATAACCTGACTCCTAGTAGCAATTAATTTTTACAGCACATATGAAAAGGCAGCAAAACAGTTATGTGTTTGCTTCATAACCTCTTTTTGGACACCCTGATAATGTTAATAAAATATTATTGTCTGCATTTAACATCCAGCCCTAGTTTGTTAGGTGAAAAAGACATATCTGTTTATGACACTGCCTTTGGATGTTTTTTTTCAATTGTTACCTTCTAGAAGATTCTGACAACATTACTCATTCTCAGAAGACCCTCTTTCTGTGGAGAATCCAGGTGAAATCAACTGTGCTACTTAAAACTGCTAAATAGCTACATTATAATCTAGATTATGTAATTCAGTATTTCATACAAGTCTAGTATGAAATTTTCTTCCTATTACAATCTTCCACTGTTCTTAATTGCCAATATAACTTACAGCACACAGTGAATGCACACAAAGTGACATTCTAAGTATTTATTTTCATATTTCATATATCGAAGCATGTGAAATATGATATTACAGAGGTCTTTGTCATCTCAGATGAAGTCATTTGAGAAGAGTAGAAGACCAGGAGAGAATAATAACAAAACTCCCTCCAAATCTGTTGAAGGTGTTAGCAATGCCAAAGATCTGATTTTCCATTTTTGTCTGTTTAATTTGTGTGCTTAAGGAAAACTGTTTAGTGGTAGGCTGAAGTGCATTTGGTAGATCAATACTCCATTGATGTTGATATTTGTCAGTATTTTCTTTAGCTGATGATTTATAGGATGCCAGAGGCATTTATAGAATATTTAACTCTTTGTCATGTCTCAATTTGCTCTACGTAGAAAATGGTTATTCTTTATTACACAGTATTTTTAACAAAATAAAGGACATGCCACATTAGATAGTTTATAAGTGTGCTTAAAATGGAGTTACAGTACCTCTAGGAGTTATTAGGTTGATGTTACTTGGTCTAAAATCTTGTTAAACTAGTTTAAAAATCTACCCTTCTTAAAAAACAAACAAACAGGGAATCACTTTTTAACCAATACAACGTTACTTGTAAGAGTTGAATTAATTTATATCTTTTAATTAACTCTTTTTTTTTAATAACATAAAAATAATTGAAAATGTGATTTTTTTTTGAAGTTGAATAGTTGTTGCTGATGAACTTAAATCCTGAATTCTGCAAAGTTTTTCCCTAGATCTGTTAAGGAAAAGACTTGGAACAAGGAAGTTGTCTCCTTCTGTGATAAAAATATATATTGCAAACTTTTTTAATAAGGAAATGCAATTTACAACTTGTAAATGATAAAACAGGGTAAAACACCTAACTAAAAATAATATCTAGCTCTTATATAGTGATTTTTATCAAAAGCTTAAGAAGACCTACTGCCTTTTTCAGGTATTGTGAATCTAAGACTCATAAAGTTGAAGAAAATTCTTCAAGTCAGAGCCTATGCTATGTCAGATTCAGCTGCAGTGGCACAAAGTCCACCGGAGGCCAATCCCTAGTGGTGTACCCCTGAGTTGAATACTGGGGCCAATACTGTTTAACATCTTCATTAATGACCTGGATGATGGGACAGAGTGCGCCCTATGCAGGTTTGCAGATGATATAAAATAGGGAGAAGTGACCAATACATCAAATAGATGGATGTGCTTCTGTTCCTGTCTGGAGTACTATGTCCAAGTCTGGCCTCTCCAGTACAAGAAGAGAACATACTGGAGCAATTCAGTGCCATGAAGATTATAAAGGGATTTCAGCTGAGGGCTGAGAGAGCTGAGACTGCTCAGCCTGGAGAAGAAAACTTTCAAGGGGTATCTTATCTATGCATATAAGTACCTCATGGAGGGAATGAAGAAACAATGGCCAGATTCTTATCAGTAGTGACCAATGATGAGACAAGAGGCAATGGCCACAAATTGAAATACAAGAAATTCCATTTAAACATATGAAAAAAAAAGATAATTTAAGTGATTGAACACTGGAACAGGTTGCCCAGGGAGGTGATGGACTCTCCATCCTTGGAGATACTGAAAACCCAAGTGGGCATAGTCCTGAGCAACCTGCTTTAGGAGACTCTGCTTGAGCAGTGAGGTTAGACCAGATGATCTTCCGAGTCCCTTCCAACCTCAACAAGTCAGTGAACCCTAGACGTTTGT
Source organism: Tetrax tetrax (assembly GCA_009806455.1). Classification (NCBI taxonomy): domain Eukaryota; kingdom Metazoa; phylum Chordata; class Aves; order Otidiformes; family Otididae; genus Tetrax; species Tetrax tetrax. The sequence goes on from WHYT01016901.1 coordinate 182,063, forward strand.
GAGAGACTGTGTTGAATATTCGTCTCAACATTGTCGAAACATCAAACCACCACCTGAACAATGGCTTCCCATTATCTCTCAGAACCTGGATGAAGAACTGGTTCCGAGACATCTAGCCCTAGCCCCCCGGCATGCATCGCCCAGAGGTGCGTATCACCCAGTAATGGGCATGCATATCGCCCAGTAATGGGTATGCATATCACTGCCAGGTGAGGGGTGCGGCTAGGAAAAAAAACAGCTCTTGGAATACAAAGAAAACAACCAACATAAAAGGAGAACATTTCTTAACGGGACACACTTTCTTCAATGCACTTTCTATACTACACTCTATTCACTACACACACTTTCTGCACCACACACTTTCTTCAATACACTTTCTTCACTACACACACTTTCTACACACACACTTTCTGCACTACACTTCTTTTCTTCACTACAAGACTGCACTTCACTCAACGGCTCTCTCTGTCAACGAAATACACATTCACAGAACCGACATCGAAAGGACCAACACCGGACGGATCATTCCCTCATTGAGCGAACTGGACTGTCAGGACGCTGCAACTCCGTGGTGGTAGCTATTATAATCGGAATTCTTTTCCCTCTTTCCTTTCTTTCTCTCTTTTCTCTTTCATTTGCAAACTTCTTGTCAGGTTAATAAAGTTACCTGGCACTTGACTCTGTTTTGAGTCTTAATTCTGCTTCCTGAGAATACGAACAAAACCACGCTCCGGTGTGTGAGAGGTGGGTCCAGCTGCCCCCAGCCTCCCAGACTCGTCTGAGGTCGTCTGGAATGCAAGGGGGCCTTCCTGTTGTCCGAAACTGGAACGTGACACCGTCTGACACCTGTCCCGAGTACTCCAACAAGAAGCTTATCTTCCTACTTTGTTACTCTAGTGGTTAAAAGTTCTTCATCAGTAAATATACACTAGCGTAAAACTGAAGTAATGCAGTGATAAAGTATATAGCAAAGTATATAGCAAGGTAAGGCAAAGTTCCAAATACGGTGGAAGATTATTTCAAACTCAAAAGAGATTAGTTTGCTGCTAAGGTAGAAAAAGAGGACAACTGTTACAGAGCTATAGTATGCTAATTAAACAAATAGCCAGAGAAATATCAATATTATTTAAAATAACTTGTTTTACAAGGGTTTTGACATGCTTCATAGTGAAACAAACAATGTTTTGTATTTTATTAATGGATTAGTATAATCTATTTCTGAGTAAAATCAATACTGTGTTTTTATTAAGAGCAACATTGTCCTTCCCAGCAGAGAAACAAAATACACCATAAGAAAGGAACTGTGGCATTAGAAAACAATTTCATACTTGTGCTAAAACATATCACTATGGACAATGTAAACAGTTCTTACTTATATGTATTTAGTCATGTCCTTGGTGGTTTTTTTTTTTTTTTCCATTTTTGGTAATTAAACAAATAAAACCTCTCAGAATTTAATTTACAGATGACAATACTTGCACCTGTGTGATACATTTGGTGAGATCCCTGAAACAAACACATCCTAACAAAGAGGGTGAAGTAGAAGAACACGCATGAGAAGGCTATAAATACAAAAACAAGGCAATCAATATAAAAGAAAATCAATATATTTATTACTGGCAACCAAACCTGTGGCTTTTGTAGGAGTGCTGTCTCAAAGGGCAGGATGTTCAGGATGATCTAGAAGAATGATTATGAAAGACAGGGAAGCTTTTGTGATCATTCCCACTCTCTCTGCCATACAAGACTGCAGCTTAACAAGGGTTCAGTTGTTAACACAGAAACAGAAGTGAAGAGGGATCGTAAAAAGTATTCTGAACAGCAAGAGAAAAAGTAGGAAAGAAAAAGGGAAAAAAATGCCTTCCCAAAATACATCTCTTGAAATAGGTATAAAATGAAAGGACTTGGTCAGTGAAATTGGAAATTGCAGATGAGAACATCACACTGCTTTATGGTCGTACTTGGAAAAGCTGAAGAGTTAGGCAGAAGGAGAGAATCTGCTTAGGATAGTGAAAGTCGTTAGAAAAGAATTGATAAAAAATAAGAAAAAAAAAGATCAATAGAAAATTCAGTGTCCACTACTGTCAACAGTTAACTCAGGAACTTGGGCAATAAACTTCAAAAGGTACCTGTCCTTTGTTGATTTAGGGCATATCTGACTGACATTTTGAATAGAAGCTATATTTTATTAGAGAAGTCTCATTTTTGAGGTAACAGAGAAACGTGGCAAAGAACATTAAGCCTTTTTAAATATAAGCACCTTTCAACACTCAAGCTGATGTTTACTTTCTCTTCTTAACCACTCACCAAGAGCCAGTGCCTGATATCACTTGCATTTTTTTTCCTCCAAAACAACTTGTTGCTCCAAAGAACTGTACTTCCCTGGCAAACTCTTACCTCCTCAAATACAGCTATAGTAACTCCCTTTTGAATGTAGGCAATGAAAGAGGAAGGCTGTGACTAACAGCAGTCCCTCCTCCCACCTGTTTTGTGAAATGAGATTCTGAAAGAGCCTTTCCAAATGGGACCTCCCCCATTTTCAGTCCCCTAAGAGAAGGTGAGAAAGCTGCGGTTGTTGCTGTCATAATATCTGTCCTGACACTTAGCTTAAAATCCTACCATTTAAAGGAAAAGGAAAATAAAAAATGAAAAATCTCCCTGCCCCATAAACATAGAAGAATTATATACAACTAATTGCATTGACAAAGTGATGACTCCTGCTATTCCAAATGTTAAATATTTAAGTTTTGGCTACCCAGAATTGTTAGCTCACATCCAAATTGCTACCTTTTTACTCCCTACAGGAATTCCAAAGGATTGCATGGTGCCTGAGTGTAAAGGGATGGTTCTTCCATGCTAGTCCAGAAAGAACAGTTCATGCTCCACCTGGCAACTCTCTGGATCAGCTCCGGGGTGTTCATTCTTCTTCAATTCGTTCAGTTGTTTTAGCACTGTGAAATATGATCTTCATGACTGCTTAGGTTCTTCTGTAAACTCCTCTCTACTCTGTCCTGTAAATTCATTCCACCCAGAGCATACAAAAATCAAAAGAAAACATGAAACAAGAGAGGACCTATATGATAATTCTTTACCCTATGACCACAGCGCCTTCTCGCTCTCTGACGTAATTTTTTTTTTTGTGTACGTGTATTTGTTTCCTTAGAGAAAATAGTATAGAGTGACCTTTTCTTGATAAGGTTCTTTTTGTGTATTCCCTTTGCCTTTTCCCTGCACTATTATTGCTTAATTGTCATTTAACTAGAGATTACATTTCAGGTAATGCAACAAAAGTCAGCAGATACTTTTACAGGCATGAAACAATATAATTCATATATACCAAATTAACAAGAGCTCTGTTCTGAATATTTCTTTCTGTTCTCTCTGATTAGAAGAACAATTTATGGTTTGGTTTTTTTCCTCAATCTTCAAGTGTCTTTCAGGGTAACAATTTGTGGTCTTACCTGAGACTGGAGCACAATTTATATATTAATATATTGTATATGAGGGAAATATTTGCCCTGAAAAGTTTACTGCCCAAGTAGATAAGAAAAAGACTTTAAAGAAAACAAGAATAGGAAGGGGAAGGAGTTTCATAATATCACATCCACTTTCAAAGCTCAGCTTTCCTACAAGGTTAAGAGATATCATATGTGGCTAGAACAAATAACTACCTGTGTGTGACTGTCTAGGTCTTAGAGATTATGGTGAGAAGCTCTTGAATCTGTGTAAAGCAAACAAGCAGAGAGGCTGAGGGAGAAGTAGGTGTGTCAAGGAAAAGATCAGGGGAAAATTGGCACTAAGATCTTCCCTGGGACTTCCTCAGAAGACTTCAGCACCAAAATTAAGTGGCACAACAGCTCTCAGTATACTTTTCCATACTGACAAATACTTCCCGTAAGTTTTAACTTTCAGATCTGTTGCTTCTGAAGATACCACAGGATGGTAAAATTTTACATTTTAGAGGGTTTAAGGGGAGAGTGAACATGTTGAAGGAAGACAAATCCAGTAAAATTAGCAAATACATGAAATCAATGCTCTGAAAGTCCTAAAACATAAGTTGTCAGAGGAAATATATAGAGAAATATAGGCCAGTACCGCAGATCTGGAGAGAAATATTGTCAAAGAAGTAACAAACTCAGCCATAGAAGTACAGAGAACTTGGCTCTGAGAAATTGCTTAATTAGAGATGAGACCTTTAGATCTGAGTGTCAGGAGATAAAAAGCTTTCTTTGGTCATTTGTTTGTTATTCAAGGAAACTGTATTTAATCTGAAAAGAAAGAACCCCAAAAAACCAAACTCTACAAAAAACAAAACCTCCAAAACAAACCACTGAAACTAAACAGAAAAACTTCAGCAAGAACCTATCACAGGTATCAGACAAATCATCAGCTTCTCCTACTCATACTCACAACTTAAATTTTGGCTTAATATTATTTACTATTTTTGTTATGGCTATGTGACCTTAGTCATGGGTCAAATCTCTACATTACACACAAAAAGAACAAAGTAATAAGCCTTGAAAGGTCATCTGCAAAATAAACATGGTCACAGCTTATGACAAACTCTCCTCTGGTGCTATTCTAGAAACCCCACTCTGTCTGGCAAAAAGTTTGTGTTTATATAGGTATATTTTGAATACTGACAATATAGCACAGCAGTTAAGATATGTCAGTATTTTTTTTAATGTATGTTCAGCAGCTGAAATGGCTATTTTTATGGTGGTGTACCACACAAGTGCTTTTCATGCCTGATGAAGCCTGACTAATCTGAGCGCTTTAGGACTGTGTCACACTTTCAGGCTAATAAATGCACACTTATTGCAAACAGGCTGCCTGGCCATGCAAAAACATACTCTTCAGCTAGCTGCTAAGTTTTCTCAGCGTATTTAAATACTTGGGGCTAAATCAAAACAAAACAAAACAAAAAAGTAAATGCATTCTTAAATCAGCAAGAGTGACAAGAGCAATAGTGAGAGTGATTCTGGAAAAGGCATCTCCACAGAAGTGAAGTAAGTCCTCTGTGGCCTGCCTCCTAGCCTTCAGTCAGAAAGCAGGGCTTGGCTGAGGGCAGGCTCGCCGAGGCTGGTACATCACTTGGGGGAGCCACACAACTGACTGCCACTCTGTACTCCTCCACAGCTTTATATCATGCATTTGCAGGTCAGTGCTGCCAGCGCTCTCTCACTCCCCAACCCCACAAGACAGGCACAGTCGGCCAGTAAAATTTGCGATCTGCCCACAATCAATTTGGGCACCTGGGGTCCCACGGTCATGGCACAGCTGAACCAGCAGGATTCAGAGAGATAGACTGGGAGACAAATACAACTTTCAGTGGTAAACCCCAGCTGTGGCACCTTCTTTGTCAGGGCTAATTGGCTGAGGCTTGTTATATGACCTGGCAGAGTTCTCTCAAGTGTTTGTGAAAAACTGCTGTTTGATTGAGGCAGGGGCTGGGGAAAAGGGGGGGTTGTTCAGTGCTAAAGGCCTTTGCTCTAGTGTGCATGTTGTTCCACCTGTCTGCTGTTTCATAACTTTGTTAAATATTTCATGTTTCTTGGCTATACTAATCTATTCTTCCAAAAGCAGCCTCAGAAATTATATTTGCCACAGAAGAGTCTAGAGACCAGCTTTTAGCATGAAGATGACACAAAATATCAAAAGCATATTTATTAATAAAGATTTCTGTCTCACATCTTTTTTTTTTTCCATACATAGTAGAAACTTAAACTGAGATTTTTCCAGTATGTTCATGCTCAGCACATTGGCTATAACTTTGCTTCACCCATATGGATTTTACAAGTTGCCCTACGTGATGAGGATGTAATTTGGAGAAAGCTGCTGAAGGTGACTATATACTGAGATGTTTTGCAAAATAAAATCAAAATGGATTGCATTCATTTGATTTGTAAGTTCAGTTAACTCGGTGTTTAAAATATGTGGTTTAATTTAAAGACATACAGCTGGAGGGATTCATCCTCTTCAGAGTTTTGTGTTGTGTATTACTGACCAAAGTCATGTTTCTTTGGAGTACACCTAAGGACAGAATTTGACTTTAATGATATACTTTTGGGAAGTCAGGCATTTAACCTAAGAACTATGTTGTCAGAGGAGATGTTTGATGGTGGGAATTTTTATGAACAAATTATACAACACTCTTTGGCACCACTTCTCACACAGTCCCTGTAAATCAGATACAACTGTTTTATTGAAGTGAGTGGAGTTAGATCATCATAAAAATGGTGTAAATAAGGAAAAAATTAGGCCCATCAAATTTGTATGTTACCTTTCAATGTCAGATTTTAAGAGATTTTTAGCCTTCAATTTTCAGTGGCACTCTGGTCTTTCACACAGTGAATATCATTATAGGCATAGCCATAGTTCTGAGAAGAGGCCATCATATCTACTAATATTCATGCAACCTAATGTAGCCCTATGCATTGTCCACTTTTACTTGCCCACCTAGGACCTGTATTTCACTACTGTATTTCACTGCTCACCACACTATTAACACTACTCTGACTGTTGGATTCTTTCTGATTTGTATTGCTGTCATCCACAAATAATAATTCCCCCTACCACAAGTCCAGAAGAGTTTTTGCATATCCCTCAGCATAGTTAAACCTCTTAACTCCACCAGAAGTTCTTAATATTTCTAGACCCTGAATTAAACTTCTACAAGAGGAAAGTGCTCTGTTTTCTGTTAGGAAATCCTGTGAATATTATTTGTCTGCATACAAATTAAATTGATCCACAACTGAAACAAAATGTACTTTTACTAGTCCTTAGCATCCCTAATACGTTCGTTTCTTGCAGATGTTTTATTCTGAGTCACATCAAAACAATAGAATTGAAGTTGTCATGAATTGCATTTTATCAGCATAAATGAGAGGTTTTTGCCTCATAGAGTAATAATTTCAGCTCAAAATGTGATAGTTCCAAAGAGAATGATTACACATATATTTGGAAAAAAATAATAATAATTAATTTTTGAGAGACCCTACAATGCAGTCTTCCATGTGGATTTTTTTTTTTTCTTTTAATGCTTGAACATGACAGTAATTCATTATTCTCTTACTGTGAGTTTGCTGAGCTGAGAATGTATGTGGATTTCATGTAAGCATCCAGCCATTTGTGTAGTCTCCTAATTATTTTCTGATATTCTAGGAAGCAAACCAAGCAATAATGGATTTGGAGCAAATGCACGTGGCTTCATTATTCGTTATTTTAAGCTGTTTAGTTTTGTGTGTCTGGGGAGTTTTTAGTGCTTAAAATATAGAGAAGGAAGCAATCAAACCTTCTGTTTGCTGATGATTCATTTATTCAAAAGTCCATAACAAAAAATGTGTGGCTGACAGGAACTCTGTCATTTGCAAAGGTGACTTGAGTCACAAAATAAAGAGAGGTTTACAGTAATGTTACAGCCACTTTATACTACATTAGCATTGCAAATATGTTCAGACAGAATCACATTTTCTGTTTATGCCATATTCTCCATTTTGATGCATACACTTAACTCCTCACATGGTCCTTTTCCTTCAGTGAAAGCTCAGATTCACAGAGAAGAGATATGATTTGTAAGTCAAGGAAAAGAAAATTCTAGTAGTAGTAGTAGCAGCAGAATTAGTAGTAATAGTACTGTTATTCAAAAAAGTAATAATTAAAAAAAAACCCTGTGGCTCTTTTCTTAAACTTCAGGGACTTCACATGTCTCAGGTACTGGAAGAATATGGCATTCTTGGAGTTAAAATTTCTGATGTGACTTCTACCTTATGTTGGAAATTCCTATAGACAATTGAGCATATTCTAACTCAACAAGCAATCTATTTGCAAGGTATTCTTTATCAGTATGTCAAATCGAAGCTGCAGTCAAAAACACCTTCGAGTTTTTAAACTCAATAATATATCTACGTCCTGTTGTCACAAGTCAAACAGTTCCCAGAAAAAATACCCAACTGATGTACCACAACCAACAAAATAACATATTCTTTTACAATCAGCAGTCACCCCACTCAAACTCACAAACACTAGCACTGATAAATTCTCAAAAAAAGGCCAAAACCAACCAAACCAAACAATCAAACAAAAAAAACCCCTAACTCCAAAAGCTCTTCTTCCGCTAAATTTCTAGAGATATAATATCTCTCAAACATACTTCCTTTCTCACTTTGTTGCCTCCCTTGATATATATAATACAGGATTTCTTTAGGTCAAATCAAAATAAAGTCATTTGACCAGTAAAATAAGTGGAAAATGAAACTATGTTTTGTCTGGCAGTCTGGTTTTGTTGTTTTGTAGTGCCAGAACAACCCATGTACATATTGGGATTGGAAAATTAGTTTTAACTATAAATATTTATAGGCAACTAAAGATAACTGGTCTTTGTACTGATGACTACACAGTCCTTCCACAAACAGAGCTGAAGATTCTAATATTTCCCAAACCACAAAAAAATACTGAATTAAAACATTTTAAAGATCCTTAGAGTGCAAATTCAACTAAGAAAACTACAAGTAATTTCTACCAGCAGTTACCTACAGTGAATTGTTCAACCACAAAGATTGAAGATTACCTATATCTGATCGGGGTTTCAATACAACATACAGGCATCAGAAACAATTACTGGAGTGGAATACGGACTATAATAAATATATGACTACCAAAGTATTCATCTTGAGGTATGCAATCAGTATGGGCAAGCCCTTGCAAGAGATTCAGGTTTTGCAAAGCCATAACCATCTGAAAATAGCTTTAAAGTACGAAATGTCTGTACCTACATAGTTACAGTTCCATGCATAATACAGAGATCAGTTCAGCAATTTTCCATTTAGTCTACATTTCGCTATGAAAGAAATACAAGCAATGTAAAATGCTGGTGCAGTCAGGCGGAATACTGAAGGATCGATATTATCCTTTTCTGCTCTCATAGGCAGGTTTACAAGCAATTCTTTTTCAAAACCAGAGTTAGATTGCACAACTTGAAGTGCATTTTGCTTTGAGAAGTGACTGTGGAAATGCTACCTTGGAGCTTTACCAGCTTTAATGATTCCTAGATCAAATGTGCGGTTTTCAAATTAAGCCTCAGTTAAATCTGGACAATTCACCAAGTCATGGCATATGCTTTGTTTCCTTTTAGATGTATATTTCTTGCATGTGATATTGCAATCTCAGAGAGATTTTCAGTGCCACAGATCTTAAAGGGTTGGATGGGAAAAAACTTATACAAAATAAGATAAAAATTTATGAGAAGTACACAGTGATGTGGGTGCATAAAAAGTGAAATATGTAGACAATAAAATCTACTCCAAGACAAGCTCTCAATCAAAAAATATCACTTCTCCAACCAATCTCCTACTGGTACAAACCTATAGAAGCTCCACTGACATCAGAATAGCTTGGTCTTCCAAAATGATTTGAACTGTCCAAATGCTCTTTACTGTTCCCTGATACAACTAATTTCTAGCAATAGTTTAGTAACTTGATCAGCAAGCAGACTAGTTAGAGCTATGAAGTGTTGTCAAGCACTTCTGTATCAGATTTTTGGACCAAAAGATTAAATACAGACCATTCCATAGGAAAAAAAAAATGCAAAAAAAAAAAAAACAAAAAACCAAAAACCCACAACAAAACCTCAAAACCAAAAAACATAACTGAATATGAATCTAAACTCAGAAAGATAAAGCTTTGGGTGTAGGACATTCAAATGAGGGATTTTCCTTTCATCAGGTATATTCTAGCTATGGGGGAAACAAGTTATCAGAAGTACTTCTAGAAGAGTCTAAAGATCCCACATATGTAGTTTAGGGGGAAAGAGAATAATATGAATTATTCAGTAAAAAATGAACAGTTAAGTAAGAAAGGAACTTTTCAACTTGTTTTGCAAATAAAAATTGTGGGAGACTCTCATAAATGAACTAAGATAAACAGGGAAACTGATTGCAAAAGTGATATGGCAATACATAGCAACAAGTTTAACATAAAACAACTTATCACAAAAAAAAAAGAAAAAAAAAGAGACACTATTTCTGGCAGAAGTCATCAACAGATTTTGCTCATAATCTCATGCAGGTGAGATGACAGGAAATTACATTTCCTCATTAGAAATGTAGGATATCTTAAAGTTTGGTAAGGCTACTACAATGAACGCAATACCAATATTTTGTTTTGATTGAAAAATAAGCTGTTGCCCAGAGAGGTGGTAGATGCCCCATCCTTGGAAACGTTCAAGGCCAGGTTGGATGGGGCTCTGAGCAACTTGATCTAGGTGAAGATGTGCCTGCTTCTTGTAGAAGGGTTGGACTAGATGACCTTTAAAGGTCCCTTCCAAATCAAACCATTCTACGATTCTATGAATCCATGAAACTTTAGAATCTACAATCAATGAGAGCCTAACCACAACATGCATCCCCTCAATTGCTTATTTTTATAATGCAGTTTTTAAATGCCTGAGGTTTTTGTTTGTTTACTTGCTTTGTTTTTTGTTCAGAAAAGATATATGTGAAACAAAAGCTCCAAGTGAGGGGTCCTTATGCAATGAAGAAAATTATTTTCTCTAATTTAATTTTCATCTATCTCATCAATAATCTTCCCTCATTAATTTTACTGTTACAAACCTTACGCTTTTGTGCCTTCAAGGTGCATTAGAGTACTAGACTGCTAGTTGATTTCACAAGGGTCTATTTATTAAGTTGCAATTCTGTATCAGGTCTCTAAGTATTTTTAATTTACATTTTTGTTCAAGAGGGAAAGATGAGATAATCGTAATAATTACCTGGTCAATTTTTCCATTTACATATTTGTATTCATGTATTTTTCAGATATCACATGACTGCATTAAATGTCTTCTCTATTGATGTCAGAATTTCATCCAAAAATGGGAAAACAGCCTAATTCTTCACCAGAATTCTCATTCAGAAAGAGTGATGAAGAATTCTTAACAAACGTAGGATCAGCAGCCAAAGGGAGGGCTACAGCTGGCCTTCATTTTTCCACTTCCTCGCCCCTTTCATGTGTCAAGAAAGACATTCTTAGGACTTGAAGAAATTGAGAGTAAAAAATAATAGACAAGAAATTCAGAAAATTAGATATTTCAGCAGTACAGATAACTAGGCCAGCTAAAGAAGAGACATATGTTGAAAACTGGTGCAATATTAAGGGAAAAAAGATTACCTTAACACTGTTTCTTAAATTTAAAATAATGCGAAGATTCTGGGAAACATAAGTTCAAGAATGAAGGCATCCAAGGGACAGAATAATCAGGGAAGCACATAGTAGTGAATACTCTGTACTGGGATTGTAAGTGGGTATTTTTGATCTTTGAGTTCGCGAATTGGAGCATTTGGAAGGAATGTTCAAGCCGATAAAAACTAACTGACCCACAGAAAGAAAAAGCTGCAAATAATTTGAAAATTTAGGTTATTTATACTTGAACTGTATCATGCTAGAATTTTGATGTTTAATTACTGAATGATTGGAAAGAAAACATATTTTTTATTTTTTTTTCCTAAATCTGAAGTAGTGTATATCCAATTTCTTTTTCTCAAAATTACTTAAATACTCTGGGCATTATAGACTGGGATTTTAAATGGTGTTTGCATTTATGACTGTTGGTTTATCTTGTACCCAATTATGTTTCTTCTGGAACAATGGAAGCTAATAGTCTATGCTTCTAGGGCTTATATCAGCCTTCATTCAGCTATTGAAGCCAGCTTAAACTTTGTGATTACTTTACTCTCTTTGAGAGCATAAGGCCTTATTTTGGCGGATACTACAATCTCTTTCTCTGAAAAATGTTTGACCTTGATAAGCCATAGAGGAGTTATTATCTCTGATCTACAACATAGCCATCTTTGCATTGAAAAGTAACAGACAAATTCTGGAGTAGCCCCTGAAGACTAACAAATACCATAGTTTTGTATTAAACCCTAGAAGCTGTACATTCTTTCCCTTGCACAGGAATGAGAAGTTCATGGAGTTACCACTCTGTATCTTAGCCAGGCATTCATTCTCACTTCTTATCCTTTATTGATAGTCAACATCTAAAAAATATGTGGTAGTGTCCAGGGCCTGTAGCCCCTGAAGGACAAAATAATGGAGGAAAAAGTTGAAGAAATAGCTGCTATCACTTATGTGAAACAAAGCAAGGAAAAATTGTATGTAGAATGGTAGGCAATTACCAATAATATGTATGAGAAAGGGAAGAAGATTGTGCTAAGTGTTAAAAAGTCCTAGTTCTAGAATGATTTAGAGGTCATACAGGTTAATTAATCACCAAGAGAAGCACACAAAGCAGGATAGATAGATAACTTGTTTGACGTACAAGATGCATTCAGCAATAGCATTTCTATGTGACTGCAGAAGCAAAGGCAGTGCAACGCAAAATACTGTTTCTTGATGAAGGGAAAACCTATAGAGTGAGATCCACTATGTTATTCTACAAAAGAAAGCACACCAACTAATATGGTGACAAATTATTCTTCTGACTGTAGCACATAGGCTTCAGATATATTTTAATCCTATTAGTGTTTCCACCAGCATTCACCTAGCATCACGTTAAATGTCTCAGTAATTTCTTGTGATCCATCATACAATACATCATAATAGAAGCAGCCCGTGAAAATGTTTGTTTTTCAACTTTAGCCTGAATTGGGTGGCAACCATAAGAGTGTGGTTGAGCATTGGAAGAGGCTTCCTAGAGAGGTGTTCAATGCCCCATGCATGTCAGTTTTTAAGAGGCATTTGGACTGTGCCCTTAAAAACATGCTTTAACTTTTGATCAACCCTGAAGTGGTTAGGTGGTTGGACTAGATGATCATTGTAGGTCCCTTCCAATCGAAATATTCTGTTCCATTCTGTTCCGTTCCATTCTGTTCTGTTCTGTTCTATTCTGTTCTAAATTGACTGATTCCTCATTTGCCCATTCAGACAAATAAATTGGAGGTGAAGGAAGAAGAACCAGACTGAGTTGAACCAATTTAAAAGAGAAAAATTTCCTCTCTGTTATTCATATTGCATTGAAACAAACAAAGCAAAAAAAAAAATTGCTGGTTTTAAAAGAAAAGGAAAAAAAAAGCCATTTATATAACTTGCAAGAAAAATAGCTTCTGCTCCACTTGGGATAATTTTAACCCCCCAAAAAAGCAATGGAAATGAAGTTGCAGATTCATATATGTTCTGCAAAATCAGGAGGCAGAGCGTGGTTCACTTTTATTGAACACCTCAGCAGTCATGACATGTGAGAACGCATCAGAAGTTTCTCCATTTGTGAGGGATCCATTTTCAAGAAGGAATATTGTATCAATTGCCACAAGATTTTTTTGAAATGGTCTGCTCTCCAGCTCTTCTATGGATGGTGTTCCTCCTTGTTGAAATATTTAAATCTTTACTGAGGTAAAGAGGAAGGATAAGAGTAACTTGACAATTTAGCAGGTAGGGAGCTTATCCAGAAAATGTGACATTTCCAGCTCAGTCCCTACCTTATTGAATATTTATGTAGATTTGGACAGTGGATAAAATCCTGATATTACTTCAAACACTGAAATTTAAAGTCCAACTAAATCTTTGGGGCTCAGAAAACCATTCAATTCTATGATACGTATTCACAACCTTGTTTAATCCTAAATTGTCTAAATAAATATAAAAATGATGCAGGGACCAGAGCTGCTTCAGAAAGTCATCAGAATATAGGTGCAGATATGCTACTGATACCGTGGAGTTACTGCAAGTGGAAAAATTCCAGAAGATTTACATCAAAATAAAAGCTGTCATAAAGACAAAGGTGATTTACAATTCATACTATTGATTTGCTAATAGCAATGATCCCTACACTTCTGATACTCAATTTTTTTTTAATGAAATGGCTTGATAACTTCTTTTATTTGTGATCTACTTCTATGATCAACCCTACTTGATTTGGTTTAATATATTGATGGAGAGTTTTGTAACAGTACTTAGGAAACCACAGACCTTTTTTGCTGCCTACCAGCTGTTCATTACCACGCTTTCCCTAAAGGTAACCATCCCAACAGCTGGGCTACAGTAATAATGTGGAAGCTCCTAGTGCACTTTGGTACAAAGTCAGAGAGCTTGTTAAAAACACTGAAGTTAATTACCGTTTACTATGGTTTATGAGTAATAGATGAGTGAGATTCAAACTGCTACCCAAACATTTGTTCATTCTACTGGAGCACTCACTTGGTCTCTTAATTGGATTGTATGTTCCAGTGTCTACCTCTTGGCTCCTATTGAAAAGATCAGACTTAGGACCATAATTTAGCCCTCATGATAGATTCAAGTCAGCCTTTCTCTGTTGTAATAATTATTAACAAGTAATGCCTGAAAGCACTTCAAAACTAAGAAAAAATTCTCACGAAACTTAAACATATTTTGCTAATATACAAGAATGTGCTAGCAAACAGTTATCTAATACCACCTCCCACTATATTAGCGATCATATTGTATGCAATGACACATGTTCCTGGAGAAATCATGGGCATACTGCAGGTGGGGGGATGAGAGTTCGCTGTGTATGTGAAATTTCACACTGCCGTAAACCATTACAGACTGGGGAAACAATCTCCACCCACACTCATTAACAGAGGCTCAAAATGAGATCTAGCCCCACCCCTGGCATGCTTTATAGAGCCCCGATTTTGCAGTCCCATCTGTTCTTCAGAACTGCCAGTTCATCTAGCAACCAATCACATTAGACAATTTTAAACTGTGAGAGGAGTTAGCTGGAGCTCTTAACAAATTGTTACTGTCATCTACCATCAATTTTCCTATTATCATTGACAGAAGGACTAACCGGTGGCCAATACCCATTTGCACTTCCAGCTGAGAAAGAAAGTTCTCCCACAAAGCTTCATTTAAGCTAAAACACAAATTTTGTTCTTCTGGACTGCATCAGCTGAGGACTCACCCATCCCTCAACAGAAATGTAGAGGGAAACTGCTTTTTTTTTGGCCCTAGAATGATGACTGAAGCAAATTTTATCAGACAAAATCAGCTTAGGATTCTCTGTCGACATTAAAAATTGAAGACCATAAATTACTATGGGTTGAAGGAAATATTTCCAGCAGTTTAGCAAAATACTCACAATGTTTTGTAAAGATATTTTGACACTCCTTGTAAGCTTTGCTCCAAATTCTTGTAGGGCCCTTCAAGAACCTAGTCCATCATTAGCAAGATGGCTGGATATCCTATCCCTACGCTAATAAAACATAAAGCTAGAATAGAGAAGTGGCACACAAACTGCCTGCTGGCATTCGAGAAAAGTACACAGGGAATTGTTTGCAAACATTCAAGTCAACACCAGCCCCTAGTGCACCAGTTAGCGTTCCTGCAGGACAGACCACAACTTCCAATGCCCAGACCAAGGCACTGCTTACTTACTCATCCAGACCTAGCCACTGAGTCTAAAAATGTTGCTGAACGCTTTAAAAAAAATTTCTGAATTGACATTAAAGTACTTTTAAATAGAACTACCAAGTTTAGTGATGACTTGAAAACCTTGAATACTACTTCCATATCTCTAATGATTAGTTTTTTGCTAACGAGTCTGACTTCTGAAGAAGTCCAAGTTTTTCTGAGGATTTTCAAACACAAATAGATCTGGTTAAATGTGGCTGCATAGATATTATGCTTATAGCATGGACATTTTTTGCCAGTGTATATGACAATGTTTGTTTTGTGTATCATTCTTCAGCTTATACATCTTTACAAATTTCTTTGCTGCATTTTCTTCTAAATAATATAAATATTAGTTTGTGGCATGTTGAAAATAGGCTTGCATTACTTTTCTGTCTTTATATTTTGCAATTATTTCACTATCGTTGATATCTTGCCTTAATACAATAACATTTTCCTTGAAAAGGCAATGAAAATTTGTCCAGAATGCACTCAGAAAAATCAAAGAAAGGCACGTCTACTAATTGTTATTCAGTTTCCATTTATGGAGCACTACCTTCTCAAAAACAAATGTTAGTTCCAATTCTAGACTGAATCAGCAATTTGTAACAGTTCAGAATTTGCTCTCTGCATAACTGCAAGACAGGGAAATACAAAAGGCATTTTTTTTAATTTTCTTTGATTTTGAAGATGGCCAAAGACCATTTACATTAATAGTTTAATGTGAAGCAGTTGTAAGCAGACTTTCAGTGGAGAGGGACTGTGGAGTCTCCTATTTAACTAATCAGAGATCACATTTCATGACACTTCCAACATAATACCATTATCTGAGTGCTTCTCACACAACAGGAGCTGCCTACATGTATAGGTTTGGGGAATGACAGAAATAGAAACAGTTTATATGGCTTAAAGATCTCTTCCTCTCTAAATCTAAAGGAACAGAGAAGAAAAGAACTTGATGATAGGCAATGGAACCAAAGGAACTGCCATGGCAAGACAAATTCACAGGCTACATTTGCATTCTCAGCAAAGGTAGCCTTCCAAATTACTCCACTAGACAGGAATCAATTAGGCATCTTCTAAGCCACTGGCAAATGTCTCCTCTCACTGTCATGCAGTGTCTCCACCTGAGACAAGTTAGTTTTGATCATTTATGTGCCGCAAGTCAGTTGAGATCAATACCCTGACTGCTCAGAGAGACTAAAGCTCCCTTATTGCAAATCTGGGTTCAACCACCATTCTACTTTGTCCCACGCCTTCTATGGACTGCTTCTTGACTGGCTCTTTTTCCCTCTTCCTCCAAATACCTTTATTAGTGATCCTAATATTTACAGTGTGAAAAAGGGAAGTAATCATATTTGCTCATGTCTCCTTCACTTGAAGAAAATGCATGTAGGACAGAGGATAGGAGATGGATCATACAGGAAATGTACTCGCCAGGCCAAGCAATATGTTCATTGCTACTGGAAGCTCATCTCTGTTGCTGCAGGCAATTTTTTCTTGCCTTGGTCTCTTGAATCCATGGAGTCAATGAAAGTATTTCTGTGACTAAGATGATCCATCTTTGCTCCTATGAATAGTAGGTAATGAAAAAGTAAGATAGCAACCTATACAAGAGTTGAGGAATATTACTCATATTGTGATTAGTCATTGTTTCTGAGGTTTCCATCCCTACTAAGTGTCGCCTGCAGATATGAAGGGGACCATTCAGGTCAAAATCAGATGATGCCTGAGTTCTGATTGAAGAAAAGTGTATGCTTAGCATTTTCCTCTGTAACCTAGTATCACAGAGAACAAAATTTGGGAAGACATAGAAAAAAGAAATAGCTCAGAATGCAGCAATCAGGCTCACTTCTAAATGCATAATGTGAATGGTATTGAAGTGAATACGCACAAGGAAACTTGAATAAGCTAGTTCTAGCATTTAGATATTTACTGATTCCCAACTATCTTTGTGAAAACTGCAATTTAAAGAGCATAGAAGCTTAATTCAGTATTCCCTGAAATACAAAAGAAGAGAAGCATGGTATCATTTGACTGATTTATTCTGCTTCTTTCTTCAAGAGCACCTGCATTTTATTATCTTTAGAAGACTTGTATCTTTCAGAAAAGCAGACTGGGAATCTAACCAGGTATTGTCAATGCACCATCGCCTTGCAGCTGGGATTGAATTTGATGAACTGATTCCTGGTGACACAGCTTTTAAAATACAGGTAATGTAAACTGAGAATCTATACAGTTGTCAATAGCTTTTGAAAGCTTATTTGTCATCACCCCAAAGTTTAGAAGCAGACCAGCTAAAGTTTTCTCATTACTGGACGGCATTTTACAGCAGATAATATCAGCTTGATGGGCTAAGACTAGAAGCAGTTAACACTATACATAGTGAAGTGGTGAGAGGAATAAAATAACCCCTAGATCTAGACCTAGATCCAGAGTAGAATAGCCTTTAAATTGAACAGCATGCAGTTCTGCAGTTCGTTCGAAAACATTTAGATTTTTACAATTAATATATCACATTTTCTCAGAGTTATCAAAGACTACAACAGAGAAAATAATTTATTACATACATTTTATGAGATTAAGATCTTGATTTATGTTTGTGATATTTTGTAAAAAGCGCAAAGAAACGATGTGAAATTGTTTCTAGTGGTCCTGACCTTGCCTTGCTCTGTGCTGGGATAAAGTGACATAAAGATCTATGTTCCTAAATGTTATTTAAAAAAAAAAAAGATGTCTTCAAATGCAGAATCAATTCCTGCGTCACTCTTTCATGGTAGTTAAATGATACTGTAGGAATCAAATACAGATGATGCTCTTTGTCCTTGAGATGTGACAGCTCCTTCAGCTTAAGGTATCTTTATGACTGCTCTAATGTGTATCTGAAGATATATTTGATTCAAATTACTTTAGAGTCATGGGTCACAAAGAGCACTTCAATGTCTTCTTCACTCAGCTGCATCAGCTGGTTAGTTGCAGGCAAAATCCTATGAGGAGGCCTGATGCCTCACCTAAAAAGCAGGAAGATGCTTCTACAAGGGTTCTAATGTGAACTACAGGCTCCAACTATAATCAGATCCAGGAAAAACTTTCTCATTCCTCAAAGATGTTAGGATCAAAGTGTTACTTTCTCAGTGCTTCTATCCACTCAAGCTTTGCTCATATGATGACAAAAACTGTATGTCATCACAAAATCCTATGACACTCTTTCCCTCTGAAATTCAGACATTTCTTTGTCTGAATATGAAGACACTACTGAATGCTTTGCTTTGAAAATATCCTAGGGGGGGTTCTATTTGGTCCAAATTCTGTTGATTCTGTCCAGATTTTTTTTCCAGTTTAAAATCTGTAGGAATGCAACTGGAATGGGAGCTATTGAGGAATGTATTGACCCTTCTTGTGTTCCTCCCAGTGAAATGTCAGTCCAGGTCTTTGAGTACAAAAGATACATGTGTGTGTACAACAACTGTTACTTTAAATAAGCAAATCATTTCCACTGGATACCATGGGGGCCTTCTTCTGCCCTCAGCTTTTATGCTCTTCTGATGGTCTTCCTTTATCCAGAGCTTAAGTAAACTTAGGAGTAAGAAAGCACTCTAATTCTTCAGTCAAACATACCCAAGAATAAAGATATGTCTAGCTTATTTGTATCCGTTGTCTATGAATATTTACAGTCACATTTTTAAATGAAAATGAATGACTGAATAATCATCTTCAACTCCAGACAATCTGGCCTCTGAAGCTTTTTATACAATTTATACTCACGACGCTTTGTGCCCCTTGAAGAGCCAAGTACAGTCAAATGGAGTCAGCCAGACACTCGCTTTCTGCTGGATGTCTCCCTCACCTTGCATCTTAAACTCTTAATCTCCCTTTTTTCCATCTCTACTGTATGCTTTTTTCTGCCATGTATTCCAAATTCTTCATTCTCCTCATGTTTCCACATTAATCCTCTCTACTCCTTTACCCAGTCCTTCTGAAGGTAGGCAGTGTCTTGTTCCCTTTCATTTTTTCTTTCAGAGTCATTACTTTAATGATGGTGAATCTGGACATTATTCAGACACTGAAAATTATATTATTTCATATTGAGGAATATTTTTAAATATTGGAAAGAAGAAAGACAAATCCTGGAAGACTCTCACCTGCTAAAAATGCTATTTCAGTTAAGGAAGATATTACTCGAAACAAACATAGTATGTTCCCAAGACAGTTTACTTCAGAAGCTGTCACAGCTGGGTGGAAAATGGAATTGCTGTCCTCTGGGAAATTCTACTGTTTGATGCTTGTTTTCCAGCTAGCATATTTCTTTTTATTGGCAGCCAAAGGCAAGACTATCTTTTGAATATATTTGTGGGGCTGATGGGGCATGGTGATAAGGACTTTTTCCTGTGGAAAAGAAGCATTTGGGATACCATAGTGCACTCATCCTAAATGCTCCAAACACCTTGCCAGGGCTACAACTCTTAGGCTAGTAACCAAATACTGCTTAATTTGCACAGCTTAGTCCAGGTGACCAGAGAGAAGGCACAAAACATGATGCTCCTGTAGCAATTAGTAGTGGCCTCTAAGTTGCTTGGGAGGTCTGAGATTGCTTCTACACCCAACAGCTGCAGTAAAAATGGGAAACCTAATCCTCTACTATTCTGTGCCCCATATTGCTTGTATTTTAACTTGTATGTTAGAATTAATGCTCCCTTCCCTACCCTCTTTAGGAACACCAAATGTTCAGCCTTTGCTCTGGGATCCCAGCCCACGTGAATAACAGAGCTTATTCAAGGGCTTCTCTAAATCTCTAATACTACTTTCCATGCACAGCAGCATCAGAATTGGAACTGAGGGCAGAAAAAGAAAATCTTACAGCACTGAAAGTTGTTAAGTGTCTATATAATAAATATAAAAGAGTTGGACTTGTTATTAAATGTGTGTATGACTAGATAGTTTGTGTAAATTTAATTTTGTATGTGTATAAAGATAACTGATTTAGCATATACATTTTCAGATCACATGATACTGACAGATGAATTTGAATCTCAAATTAATAATTTGCAGTGTGACAAATCTTGAATATCTTGGTTTTGTCATTAAAAAAGCTAGTTGCAAGAGAATTGTTCACTCAACATCTGAGATAGTTGTTCTCTATTCGTTTGAAAAATGTGTTCAGGAGTTACTTCTATGGATGTAACGCAGTCATCTAACTTTCCCTAAAATGCAACTGTTTGAAAAAAATATACCTAACTGACAGAAATAATTTAAAATCAAGTGGATACTTAGTGAAGACAATCCCTTCTGCATCTGTTTCTTTTCAAAGACAGCATTGAAAGACCCCAAAACTTTTTCAGTTCATGTAAGTTTGACATTGTTTTTTTTTTCCACCTGAGTCACAAAACGATTCATTATGTAAATTAAAATCAAAGAGGAAACTTCAGAGCACTTTAAGAGGTATAGTGTACCTAGAAAGCAGTCCTCCACAGATAATACTGGAACAGAGGAGTCCTGGAACTAAAATTTCCATGAGACATTGCAGATAGTACCATAGCCAGGATATATGGACCTATGTTCATTTCTCCGGGATAGAGAAGGAAGAGAAGGATTATATACAGTAATGCATGAGAAAAATGCAAGAGCAGAAAGAACCATGGGCTAGAAAGATGAAACCTACATTAAAATTAATGTAGTAACAGAATGTGATTCAGCAGAACCAAGACAGCGAAAATACAGCTTCCTAAACATAAGATAACAACTGCTTTATCTGCCAGTCCTTTGATATAACTCCTGCCACTTTGGATGTCAACCAGTTTGAAAGGTTGATGAACATGACCAGGGAGAGAGAAAAATGACACATGGCTTGACAAGTCAGCATATCACTCTAAAAATCATAACAGGTAGAATGGACGAGTTAGGAAAGAAAGGGTGAGCCAAATACAACAATAATAATAATAATAAATTTCATTGTACAACAAATTACAGAGTCAAAAATTGTGGATTTGGTGAAAAAGAAGAATTAGGGTTTTTTTTTTAAAAGCAGGAACTCTTATCAAATTTCTCTTATTTGTTTTTTCAAATCACTAGCTCATATTTTGGAGTTGCTCTCCAAAAAGATATAAAAGGGAGAAATTTACTTTTAAAAATTAAAGCTGAGATTCAGGCAATCTGTTTATTACAAAAGATATGAGTTTATGAAATGCATCAGGTGCTGAAAAATGTATGAAAAGGAAGAGCTGGCAGAAGGAATGGGCAAAGAAGATGGAGATGTAAGAAAAGTTTTATGTCATTAACATTAATGAATCCCAGCTTTGGCATTCTGGAGCTGGGTTGTTTATTGGCTGGGTTTGTTAGTTTTGGGGGGGGGAGGAGGGTGAAGGTTAATCTAGGGGTCATAGGCAAAGAAAAAATTTGAATTTCAATTTTTTTTCTGTATTGAAGAGTTTTGAATGGAACAAGTAAAAGATACAAAGGACATTGGAAAATTGTTAGTAACTGAAAGCAGTGAAGAGTTTTATACAGAGCTTACAGAGCTAAGAGCTTTGTGGGTCAGCATGCTGCTGAAAGAATGTTGAAATTTAACTACAGCTAGGGAGCAGGAGGGAGTGCTGTCTAGGTCAACTGATAGTAGCAGAAAGAGCTGTTCATCAGAACTTTGTTTTTCAGACTTTCAGGAGCTATCCATCTTTAACTTGTGGTTCTATCATTCCCTCTCCTGACACTGCAGCTTCCTTTGTAATACGAACTAAGTTATTTACTACCTAAAAAGAAAACAAGATGAAATTACCAAGCTGTGATTTTATGTGTAACAGAAATGAAATCTGCAAATCAACTAGTTCAATGACAGGTGTATATTCCCCAAGAATACCCAAAGGAATGTTTTTTACTTCGTACTTCTTATGCTACTTTCTGATCACTGGAGACCAATTGAATACTGAATAAATTTTGATCAAATAAAACATCTTTGACCCCGAAACAAGGAAAAAAAGATTTACAAAGCAGACTGGCATCATAGGATAAGGATCTAGCTGAGACCTGAAGGATAAGTTTATTTTATTTTCCTAACTTCACAGTATGACAAAAAAGCTTAGAACAGGAAATGTCTTCATGGAGAGCTCACTAAAGTCCTTGGTGAGTCTTCAGTGAATTCTTTTACATTCTTCTCCCCCAGAAAGTGACAGCAGATGTGTTCACCCCATGATGCTATATAACTGCTCTGAAAGTTGCAATGAACAGAAAATCTCCATAGAAAATGTATTGTTGATACTTCACAACAACACAGCAGAAAAAGTAGTGTGCCTAGGGATAAACAATGAAATTCATGAAGACATCTAAGTTATTTAGAAGCCCAAGTTCTATTTCCAAAAGCAAGATACATTTGTTAGCCCAAATCCTCTGAGGAACATAGGACTTAATACAGGATGCAGTAAACTCAGTGGTGCCACAACTGAACGGCTACTAGTACTCAAGCTAGTCAATTTAAAGTTGGCTCATGTATCTGTGGTTGCAAGACTACCCTGAGGGTTATTGACTCAAATGCCTAATTCATTTCTGAAAATGGAACTTGGGACTCTTAGCTGGCTTAGAGCCTTTGGAAATGTATAGGATATGATTCAGTCTTGCAAAGCCCAAAGTAAGTGCCATTGCCATCACAGGGAACTGGAAGCATCAGAAGAAAACTAGCAAAACACAAGTGTGAATGAATGAAGAGAAAGAGCTTGCTTATTTTTTTTTTTTTTTTTTTTTTTTTTTTTTTTTTTTTTTTTAATGTAGCAACTACTGCAGAGTGTTTAATATTTAATTAAAAATCAGATTGATTTCATCATATATTTATCTAAGTTTGGACTTGATAATCTTAAAGGAAGGTCTTTTACAATCTAAATATTTATCTGATTCCATGATTCTATCTGCAAGTATAGTTATTACACAAGGTTTTTATTTAAGTCTGTGTTTACATACATTATCGATACTGCTAAGCGTGGCATGACATATCAAATCAAGTGGTAAACCAGGCATAAATCCAATGCACCTGTGCCAGGAACCTATGCATATAATGATTAATGGACTGAATAAATACCAGAAATACAATAATCTCCCTTCAGCTTATTCACAGTTACTCTAGATAATTAATTGTTACTTCGTCACGTTTTGCTGCATATTTTGTCTATATAAAAGAGTCTCAAAATATGACTATACTCTTAGCAGGTATCTGGTGTTATACAGTAACCATATATTGCTCAGCCTTGTCTTGAAGATTCACCAAAGAGATCAGATCAGGGAAATACAATTGCTGATACAGCAGCAAGTTCATGAGGAAAAAAACCCGGAGAATACGTTGTGGTTGTCATGCTCCAAATATGTAGGATTTTTCATAGCAAGAATATTTATAGTTTGCTCCATTATTAACCCATAGTAACCGTATGTAAGTACCATGTTAAGAATTTTCCATTTTAATTTGTAGTGTGCAATATATCCTGAAGTAACAACATTTAATTTATTGAAAGCATCACTTCAACTTAATGATAAGATTTTTCTATGATGGAAATGTAAAGAACCTTGCAAGAAAGTCAGCCGTAGTGCGTTGGAATTTGTTATCAAGCTTTAGTTAAACACAAGGCAAGTTCTGAGTGATACTCAGACCTTGTATTATTATTTTACCAGATATACCAGACCAGATTATTATTTTACGAATTTATTTGTTTACTATCTACTCAACAAAACTTTGTTCTCAGCTGCTCCATCATATATACTCTCCATCTGAAGTTAATTCATAAAGATAAATGTAAAATATTTTTGCTTTATTACTTGGATATTATAGAGTATTATTTTCTAGAAATTGAAATAACTTTCTGATCTCTAAAGCTGCATTGACTTTGTGTATGATGGACATAGTCATATATTATTTGGAATGGTGACTTACTCCACCACATTCTACATTAATGACTTCTCTTTTGCTTTTACTGAAGTGGGCACGTATCTTTTGTTTCTTGTATTTCAGTTTGATTTTATTGAGACTAAAATGTATTTGACCAGGCTCATTTAAGGTGAAGAGTCCCTTCAGTATTCACATTATTACTTTTGTCACTTTTTTTTTTCTAATCTGTCCTGTAAGGATCTCATATATTAATTTTTCTTTCAGTTAAAATGGCACAGGTCTGATAGTGTCCTCATTACCCAAACTGTTATTTCTCCCTCTGGCCTCACAAACTGTATTAAATTACGTTTCTTTGGGGGAGTCTAGCAGTGACATTCTGAATAATGCTTTAAAAGACAGGTCTCGAATTGGATTTAATTTACATTTAATAAGACACGTATTGTATGGCAAATTAATTAACAACTGACTATTGAATGTGGTTTTTGAGAATTAATAGTTAAGGAATGAATAGTACGTTTATTATATAGAAGGTTACAGAACATCAATTATATTTCTTTCCAGTAATGAAGTGGTGTTTGCTTGACATAAGTTAATTATTTAGTCAGGTTTAAAAGAATAATTATCTGCTTTATGTAAATAGACTCTTTTAATTAAAAAAAAAAAAAACTAGATAGAAGTCTTCACACAAAAATCAAAAGGATTTTTTTAACTACCTCTTTATTTTCTGAATGTTTTTCCATTAGTAATTTTGAATTTCATCACTTCTGCAAGTAACTCCAAATTAAGTAATGTCAAAATAACTTTGTAGTCATAAATTTTCACTCAATCCACATTAAACAAGGGATAAATTAGGTATAATATAACATATAAATTTCAAGATACAGTTCTTTGTAGGGGATTTTTGGTATCTTTGGGCTACAATAAATCTGAAAGAAACTAACAGATAAGCAGAATTTTCATTCCTGTATGAATTTTTTAAGATATGCAATTCAGAGAAACTTTGATTCCAAAGTTTTGGTTGCTTAGCTGAGTTAACTCAAATGATGTACCAGAAATACATCATATTGTTTTGGTAATTGTGTTTGTGGTTGAGTTTTTTTAATAGTCTGGCATTAATGTTCAATTTTTCATAGATTTTAAATTTTGCTAGTGATCCTTATATCATCTGACTTTTACTATATAACTCTTACAAAATATATTAAAATATTTCACATATATATCTAATGAGCACTTCAAGAAGTGTTAACTACAGACAGTACCATGGACCTGATTCATCATCATCTTGCTCCTTCTGCAGTCATTGGCCTTTGTGCAAAGTAGTGGTAAGTGAACTGTAAAACATGACAAAGTACTTTTGTAAATCTTTACCCTACTGCTCACAGGCTTAAGTTACTACTTAAGAAGAAAGTGAAAGCAACTCCAGTCACTACAGACTATAATTTGTTTCTTCTAGTCCCCGCTTCTGGTAGCGAGGTTCATCACATGGACTGGAGTGTCTCATTCATTCCTGTAGTTCTAACTGTAAGAAGATTTCCAAAGTTTAATGCTCTGTATATTCTTGAACTGATGTATGTGTATGGTATTAAATTGACCTTTCTGTTATTTTGTTGTTTTGAAAGGATGGCCAGTCCACTTTTTCTTCTCTATGCTACTATAATAAAGCTATAAACAATGCAGGAGTCAAGTGACCACCCAATAAAAGTATAAAATATTGAAAAGGTCAAAAGAGTGCAGCTCACTACTAAGATTCATTGAATATAAATTAGGCATTAAACTCCTGATACCTTGTTCCCTTGACTGAGTAGTAATGAGAATGGAAAACGGCAGAAAATTAATCCCTTCTCATTAAAAAGCTTGTAATGAGAATATGGAACTTGGTAGAAATGTAACCTGTGCTCATTACAGTCTTCAGTAAAGGGTCTTTGTGGTCTTCTTCAGATGTCATAGCAGTGAACTTTTCCTCCCTAATAAAATAGTACAGGGAATGTGGTTGCATTGCACACAACTCCCTTGCATAAGTCTTCTGCACTGTAAAATCACCCTAAAGTAACACGACTTTTCTCATTCATGGACACTGGAATTTCTTGCTGTATATATATTTTATATTAATGTGAACATATATCTGTGTCAGGTGCGTTTTCAGTGCTGCCTAAACCAGGTATATACCCACATCCCACTGAATTTCAGTGTCATTTGCAGTGTAAGTTTCCTTACAGTCACTTGCAAAGTTAGCTAGAGTCAAGAGTGACAAAAAATGAATATCCTGATGATAGTTATCCAAATAAAAATGTGTGCACATAGATTAATGATTGCAGATCATCAATGGAATAAATACTAGGAATGTGCTTACACACCTACCCACACAGACACAAATTTCTGACAGAAAAGGACCCACAGATTTCTGTTCTCCACATGAAATTCCACTGTGCCCACAACATATAATTTATCACAGTGAATTTTACATGCTCCTTCACTTTGAAGTATATCCAGACTTTTCTCTAAAAGTATTTAGATTGCGAGAGCAGGGAAATTAAGAAACAAACAAAATCCTGCAACTCTTCACTGGGTAAAAAACTGTCTGCATGGCCTGGCCCAAAGAGGTGTGACGAATTGAGATAAATCTAGTTGGTGGTCACTCACAAGTGGTGTTCCCCAGGGCTCTTTATTAGGGACAGTTCTGTTTAATATCTTTATCAATTTGAGTGCACCCTCAGTAAGTTTGCAGACAACACCAAGTCAGGCAGGAGTGTTGATCTCCTTGAGGGTCGAAAGGCTCTACAGAGGCATCTGGACAGGCTGGGTCAATGGGCTGAGACCCATAGTGTGAGGTTCAACAAGGCTAAGCACTGCATCCTGAACTTGGGTCACAACAATCCCATGCAATTCTCAGGGAAGAGTGATTAGAAAGTTGCCTGGTGGAAAAGACCTGAGGGTATTGGTTGACAGACATCTGAATATAAGCCAGCAGTGTATCCAGGTGGCCAAGAAGGCCAATAGCATCCTGGCTTGTATTAGAAATAGTGTGGCCAGCAGGTCTATGGAAGTGATTGCCCCCCTGTACTTGGCACTGGTGAGGCTGCTCTTTGAATACTGTGTTCAGTTTTGGGCTTCCCACTACAGGAAAGAGAGGTCAGACACTGAGGTGCTGGAGCATGTCCAAAGAAGAGCAACAAAGCTGGTGAAGAGTCTAGAGCACAAGTCTTACAAGGAGGGACTGAGGGAACTGGAGAAGAGGAGGCTGAGGGTAGATCTTATCGCACTCTACAGCTACCTGAGAGGAGGTTGTAGTGAGGTGAGCGTTGGTTTCTTCTCCGAAGTAAGAAGTGATAGGACGAGAGGAAAGACCCTCAAGTTGTCCCAGGGGAGGTTTAAATTGGATATTAGGAAAAATATCTTCACTGAAAGGGTTGACAAGCATTGGAACAGGCTGCTCAGGGAGGTGGTGGAGTCACCATCCTTGGAGGTATTTGAAAGATGTGTAGATGTGGAGCTTAGGGACATGGTTTAGTGCTGGACTTAGTAGTGTTAGGTTAACGGTTGATGATCTTAAATGTCTTTTCCAACCTAAAGGATTCTATTATTCTATAGCTAAACAAATCAGTATTTTGTTTTCCATGAAAAGGTAGGTATAAAATAAAATATTTCTATGTAACTCTATAAGTTAATTTTCATTTTGGTTCTCAGTAACTGAACACAGCAATCACAAAATAATGGACAAGTACATTTATTTTTGATACTGCAAAATACATGGCATAATGGTTTGATTATGAATTCTGAGGAGGAAAAAAAAATCACATACTGTTCCAGGTTATCAGAATGACTTGTTTCCTACTCCATGGGAGTGCTGGGATGCATTTGTCCTGGTAGGAGGAGCGACCCCTGCACACTGACTCTGCATTCTGGCAGGTGGTCCTGGGTTGCAGATGACAAGTGAGACTTTGCTCACATCTCCTGCCTCAGGACCCATTTGCTAAGTGCAGTTACTTAGCCAGAGAGGCAGCTCTATTGGGTATTTTACATTGCCACATTAGCAATGAAACCACATTGCTCCTCTGGGATCTAAAAAGTCTCTGGTGCCTCTGACGAGAAGGGGTTGATATGAAGTGTGGAGGATATTAATGAACTACAGAGAGAAGGAGTTCTGCGGGAGAAGAAATTCCTAACCCACACATTTGCATAGACACACATTTGCACATTCACATGTGTTTTTCCAGGTCTATAAAAACTTATATGCTAACCAGAGACAGCCAAATTGAAGGCCTTTCTGTGTAAGCCACAGCCCACTTTGCACAGTGGGAAACAACAGCGCTCAACACTATGGCTGCTTCAAATACCCCTGACAGCTGCAGATTGCAGAACTACTCACAGGCAGCCCAGGAAAAGCATCTGTAATGTAGAGCAGTGACCTGGCCTGTCCAAATTGTGCTGGCAGCAGTTCTGGCTCTCGAAACACTCAACAACTGGGAAAGTATAAAAGGGGTAATCTCATCTCTTTCTCCTGATTTGGTTGCACCAGTGTGTTACATGAGTCCTACTATCAACATAAGTGTATTTTCTTGATGTTGTTGGTGTGCATCTACAAATATACATATGCACACATGGACACATACATTCTTAAGTATCTTCCCCAGCACTTCTCTCTCTCATTCTCTCTGTAGAGATAGATGGATGGATAGATTAGATAGATGCACTTTTTTTTTTTCTCTGAAAATGGCCATTTTCAATTTGACATTTCTCACAAAACTATTGCTAACTTCTACAACCCATCTGCTTTTCTTCATTCTTTTCATACAATTATTTTATTGAAAATTTGTGGCAATTTCTTTAGCAAAATAATTTAAGATATGCCAATTAGTTTTGATATTTAAGTAAGTGTTGCCTAAGAAGAAAAAATTGTACTGCAGATCCAAAAAGCACCTAGGATACTGCAGACTTCCCTTGACACCAAAGGGATCTGGAAGGACTACTTCCTCAATGAAGCGAAATTCTATCCAGTGTCCCTGTACAATCTGCGGAGACACACAACTTAGGGCAGATCAATGCACTGCTACACAATCAGCTTGTCAGAATCAGCAAATATACCGACACCTAAGACCAGCAGGATAGTTCGTGTCCATAAACTTCCTGAGACTTTGCCAAAAACATGCAGCATGTTTCCATTTCCATACAAAAGACTCACTAGCACAAAGATACCTGCTCTGTAGCTACCTACCAATTTCTCATCCCACAAAGTCTACGTTCCTTCATGGGTTTAGCTAAATGTCTATGGCATATGTTCCCAAATACATAATTTGCTTCTCTTTTTTTCCTTAGTTTTTCCTAAGGATTAAACTACAGATTTCACAGCGTCCTCTATCATGGGCCTGTGTGATTTTGCAGCTTCTCTCTGAATACTCTCTCTCTAATATATATTTATAAATTAATCAATGAATCAATTAAATGAATTACTTTTATTCTGATTTTCATCATGGAGAGTGTCTCAGAACTCATCTGTAGAACCAAAATTTTCCACATCATTTAATATCAGAAGGTACCTGCCAAAAGTGACTCTTATCCAATATGCTCAACTGGATAGTCAAGACCTTGGTGCGTGAGAGAGGAGAATAGCTCATTTCATTATCTAATTTCCACATCAATAATCACAGTTCACAAATACTAGCCCTCTTCATTACATCTTCTACCTTTGTAGAATCATACTCTGTGTTTGCTTCATGATGAACTTCATTTTTTCTTTCCTTGTGAATGCCCAGATTCATGAGAATCCAAGGTGTCAAAATTTGCAGACAATGGGAGTCATTAAAGGGTTACCTATTCTCTGAAAATTTAGTATTACGGTTGTGCCCTTCACCCATTAACTCACTTGTGCAAAATCGATTAAAAATCCTCTGGATTCAGGTGCCCAACAGCTCCAAAAAGTGACCTTGGTGTTTGAAAAGTAGAAATCCATAATTCAATGCTCTTTGCAACCATAGTTCCTGACCCAATTGCGTGAAATATTGACAGTGGTAGGAGCAATGTATTTCTTTTGAGTGATTGCAAGAGCTTTCAAGCCTCCTTCCTGAATCAGAAATGGAACAGGTGATTCATGCTTATTTGGCTAGTGTAGAAATATTTTTAAGTACATTTACAAATCCATGATTAAGAGGGTTGTTTTTTTTTTTTTTTTAAAAAAAAAAAAAAAAAAAAAAGCCTATATTTCAGCAAGTTATGACTGCATTGTGCACAGCCTGAATCTTTTGAGCAGGATCTTTGGGCACTCTCATTTTTTTTCCCATTCTGAGTATTCCTCCTTCTTCATCATCCTCCTTCTTTTGTCTTTTTTTTTAATTCTTCTTCCTTTTTTTTCTTTAAACAAGGGTAGCTGCAGGCTGCTCCTCTTATTTCACTAGGGCTTTAGACTTCAGTATTAGGTCAGATCTGTGAACTTTCTTGTTAGGCTAAAAATCCTGAGACAAATCCTAGTTCCCCTGTGGTCCATGAGAATTTTGCCTTTGACTTCGATAGGACAGGATCATACAGAGATGCTTTGTGAAAATATATGGGAAAGGAGGGCTTTCTTTTCCTTCCCATTTAACTCTTTACTAGACGAAACTGAAAGAGTTGTCATTTTTTGGTCCTTGGATATATAACTTATTTGATATAATAGAATTATAGGCATTTGAGAGTCTACATTGTAGGCTTTCTCACATATGTTTATCAATCCACTCCACTGAAGGGGGTGATGATCATTAGCTATACTTAACAGACTTCAAAGCTAAAAGACAGAGTGATTTACTCAAGGTTATCATACTGACTTCTAACAGGAAAAGGAGCTAAGCTCAGGCTTTCTCACTTCAATGCCAGCAGCTTACCCTCAGGAACCAGACTAGTAGCCTGAGAGGGATGTATTTACTGAGGGTTTTTTTAACATGCTAATTGAGTTTCTGAAAAACTAACTGGTGTCTTATGTCCTAGAACAGCAGTCAAACTAGTATTTCTGTGTCCAATTCTCATGAAACGTGGTGGGGTTTCTAGGATAGGACCTCATATTTCTGGGATAGGATGTATATTGCAATAATCAAGGTTTACATCTATCTAAATCTCACTCAATTTTTGGGACCACAGTTGAACTCAAAAGGTAATAACTAGCAATAATTTACCAGATATAATTAATGTGGGATCACCTTTAATTACATTTAGTCTAAAGTTTCTGCATGGCTTAGAAGTGGGTCAATGTCTCACTTTAATTGAGCTACCTAAACATCAGAGCAAGAAAAAATGCTGCTGTGATACATCCTGTGTCTAATGGAAACGCTTAATCTTGAAAACTGGGAAGCTGCTTTGGTAAGAGACCCCCAAAAGTTGAGTATCTGTAGATTCATCAAAATCAGAGGTATTGCAGGTGCTAGACTCAACTGGAAGTTAAATAGTCATTTCAACACCACTGTGGTTCTGCCACCACGGTAATAATCACTAATGGGAAATAGCATCTTTCTGATAGTAATGAGCAATATGTCTCTGCACAGAATCACCTTGTACTACATCAGCCCTGCACTTATCTCTCCTCTACCTTTCAATATGTGGTAAAAAAAAAAAAAAAAAAAAAAAAAAAAAAA
>WHYT01016901.1:236290-249627 GCA_009806455.1 Tetrax tetrax
ACCTCGAGTCGTTTTTCTTAATTATCTCTCTTCTCTTAAATTATCTCTCCCTATTCTCTCGGAGGGTGGGGGGAGTGAGAGAGAGACTGCGTAGTCTGGTCCGGATCGGGGCTAAACTACGACAGTGTGCTTGTATATGTTTGTAACATATATACACCATAGAATTGCACAAAGGCTTAAACATAAGAGGTAACAGTCCCCTTCTCATTAGACAACTGTTTTTTGTTACACAAGCTAAAAAAAATGGACACAGAAAGGCCAAGAGAAGTCCAAATATAGCCCCACAAGCATGGAAGCATGTTCTGCAAAGCCTGTGGTCTGTTACTTGCAGCAGCAACATTTTATTTGTAACCACTACAAGGTTACAATTACTTTTAAAATAAAAATAAAAATTAGTTATGAGGAGATTGTTTCAAATAATTTTCTTGGGCAGTATTCAGGCCATGTTAGAAAGAATGTTTATTTATAGAATTATAAAGAATAGCTTTCCAATATCAAAAAGAAGAGATGTGCATGAACAAGAGAAGAGCACACAGATCAGTAGTCTAAGCAAACAGTCGCTGATGAAAGAGCTGGACTTGTATTAGACAGGATGGAAAAATATGAAGGGGAAGACATGGAACACTGGTACTTTCCAGTGATGAAGAGGATAGAGTAAATGTTGGGGGGTTTTTTTGCATGCCACTAGGGATAGAAGAAAACATAATGGAGCTCATTTAAGGAAAGGAAGTTAGATTAGATTTTTTATATATACATAAAATATAAATATATAGAGAGACACATATAGTTTTCATAAGGATGGGAAGCATTAGAAAAAAATTGCCTGGAAAGGTTGCAAAGGCTGTTCCTGAGTGGGGCAGGAGTTCAGAACAGGCTGGACAACCATGACTATATACAGCACAGCGCCATCCTCCTTGGAGATAATAGCTGGACTTAGCAATCTTTAGGAATCTTTCTAGCTTTTCTCTCTACAATTC
Organism: Tetrax tetrax; assembly: GCA_009806455.1. Lineage (NCBI taxonomy): Eukaryota > Metazoa > Chordata > Aves > Otidiformes > Otididae > Tetrax > Tetrax tetrax. The sequence continues at coordinate 237,268 of WHYT01016901.1, forward strand.
CTTATATAAGTTCTTGTAAACTCAGAAAGTTGGGACGGTCAAGTACAATAAAATTAAGAATAATTCTGGACAACAAAAAATAAAAGGAAAAGGCTGCAATACAGCCCAGGTGGATCAGATTTCAGGAAAGAAAAGAACTAATTTGTTGATGTCTACAGACACTCAATGTTTCACTGTAAGAGACTACAAAGACTTTGGTTAGTATTTGCACATTTCCTCAGATATATTGGCCTAAATGGAGAAGCATTCTTGCTGTATGCAGAATCGAGCAGACTTTAACTAACTGCTTTAACTCTAGCATAAGAGTACTAGACTCTGTAGCTCTTCACTACAGCTCTGCATAATCACCATATGCCTAGCTCTTATTTCACCAGCACTGCATCAGTTCTAGTGACAGGACTGATTCCAATTGATGTATTATTGGCACCCTGTAAGCAGATCCTGTAATTTTAAGCATACATAAAGATTCTATCTCCTCTGAAATAAAATTCACACTACTTTACCAGCAAATAAATTTCTATTATAAAAATGCATTGCTGCAAAGTTTATGTGAATCCTGCACCATCATCCATAAACAAGTATGAACTGGATGTTTAGTGGACAGACACCTAAAGGGCTTGTGCTCTTGATGAATTCTTGAAATCTATTTACTGGAATTATGATTTTCAGTGAATTATTACATTCAAAACATAATTAAGTTACAAAAGCATACAAGGTTTGTGTTTTTTTCTAAGTAAATTGTACTAACAAAACTACCATACGTAAGTACACACATGAATATCTGCTTATGCTAGGCAGGAACAAACGTCTACTCTTCACTCTGAAAAATAAATCTGGAAAATCTAAGTCTAAGAAAATAGAATTAAAGCATGTCATATTATGCACTAGTGTTATGGCAAAATATACTGAATCACGGCATGTTTCTGAAATTCTAGAGTGCTTTTTTTCTTTTTCTGTATATCTCATGGTTTCAACGTTGAATTTGTACTATAATGTAATTTCAAGAGCACCATTAGTGTGTAAATCTGAACTTCTTTTGTAATGTATTTATTTAATTAAATAGAAGGTATGTTGAAGTTCAGTGGCTAGAAATTCTTATCCCAGACATAGGGTGGGTGGTTAGGTGCTGACAACGTTTGTTGGAGCACTTAGTTTATTACTGCAGGGTTTGAATGTGATCCTCTCCTTTACAGCAAAGCTAGGTGTGTTAATGTACCCTGCAGTGATGTTAAAAGGCCTTAAGTGGTGATGCTGTCAAACTAGCTGTGTCACCACATTCAAAGCTTAAAATGCAGTTACAGCTTGAAAAATGCTCGTGAAAAATACCATATTCTTACCCAACTGATCTAATCCCCATGTGCCCTTTATGTATATCTGCTTACTTTACTGACGAAAACAAATGTTTTGTACTTTTAGCACTGCAAAACTAAGACAGCTCTGAAAGATTGCACAGGATTTCACTCTGGCTCATATATCACCAGCAAATCCGTCAGATGAATTCCAGCTGCAGAATATTTATTACTGATGACGATGTAACAGAAAGCAAGAGCGGATTTCTAGTAGAATTTGTAGAGCGGGCAGTAAAAAAAAAAAATCATCTTTCGAGTCATACACAGAACAAATTAAAAAAAAAAACTATCAGGCAAACATTACAAGATAGCAGAAAATATTTATGCCAATTATTTTGGTCTTGAATGTTGGTGTCATTCAGAAGATCAAAAGTGGGGACCTAAATTCTCCTGTTAGTCTATGAGAAAAAGTAAGTGTCTGAGAAATAGGGAATGCATGTGGTTTGTGTGTGTGAGATTTCAAGTTAGATATTTAAAACAGCCTAAAATGAATAATGTGAATTAGCACCAATATGTTAATCTCCGTCACTTCAACAGTCTTTTTCTGTTGTCTTCTATCAAGAGGAATTACACTTTTCCAGTGTATTTAATAACATTTGTTTCTGAAGTTTTTTTTTAGGCAGTAGCACAAGTTATTTAAATAACTATCTAACCTCTTACCTACCTACCTATAATGTGCAATTCCTTCTCAGAATTTGTTTTATTTAAAACAAATTTACGGCAATGCGTTGTTTTAATATAAAAGCACTGTCATAGTTTAGCCCCGATCAGGATGAGACTACGCAGTCTCTCTCTCACTCCCCCCACCCTCCGAGAGAACAGGGAGAGATGATATAAGAAAAAAAAGCTCGAGGTTCGATATAAGGACAGGGAGAAATCCTTAAAGTTACTGTTACAGGCAAAACAGACTTGACTTGGGGAAAACTACTCATTTATTACTAAAAACCAAAGCAGGATAACGAGGCAGAGAACAAGATAACCTCCCCCATCCCTCTCTCTTCCTGGGCTTGACCTTATCTCTACTACCTCACCCCCCCAACCCCGAGCAGCACAGTAGGGAAGAGGGAATGGGGGTTACGGTCAGTTCATAACACATTGTTTCATGCTGCTGCTTCGTCATCCGGGGAAGAACTCTTCACATTCCTCACCTGCTCCGTCGTGGCGTCCCACCCATACGCCACAGTCCTTCCTGAAACTGCTCTGGCGTGGGTCATCTCTTCCATGGGGTGCAGTCCCTCCAGAACAGCTGCCCCAGCGGGCCCTCCATGGGCCACAGCCTCCTTCAGGCCTCCACCTGCTCCAGCATGGGGTCCTCCACTGGCTGCAGGTGGATCTCTGCCCCTCCATGGACCTCCATGGGCTGCAGGGGGACAACCTCTCCACCATGGTCATTATCACAGGCTGCAGGGGAATTCAGCCAGGAGCCACATTACTCCTCCCCCTCCTTCTTCACTGACCTTGGCGTCTGCAGCCGTTCCTCTCACAAGAAATTCTTCACAATCAGGCTCAGGCAGATGCCTCTCAGGTTCTCTTCACATCTCATCTACTCTGCACTTCTTGCAGCTGGGCTGGGCCGAGTTAGGCCCAGTCAGCTGCTTGTCAGAAGGCCAGAGGGTGAGGCCTGCAAGGCCCACAAGGCTTGTGCCTCCCCCTCTCTGCTCCCACTCAGCGTCTTCACACCTTCACTTCTCTCTTTTTGTTTCTCTTTTCCCCTTCTTAAATAAGTTATCACAGAGGTTTTATCACAGAACATTCTGCTACCAATTGGCTCAGCCTTGGCCAGCAGCAGGTCCACCCTAGCTAGGCCCAGACAAGTCCACTGAACAAAGGGGAGCAACTTCTAGCAGTTTCCTACAGAAGCTACCACCATAGCCCTCCATCACTAAATAAAACCAGAACGACCACATTGCCATAATACAGACACTTTTAGTGGAGTCAGAACTGTCCGCTACTGTCCCCTGCTTATTTCTGCATGGTTCGTACCACAGCTCATTAAAGGGAAGCAAAGGGAATAATTGCTGTGTATGCCACCTGCCACTACTTCTGAGACTGTGTGATGCAAGTCTTCATACATGTTCCTGTAGGTTCTTCAAATCTAGTGCCTCAATGTACTTCACACTGGCTCTTGTGCTTTTCAAATTGAAAGTCCTGACTTGTAGCACTGTGCCTTAGAAGAGCCTTGATGCACTGAATTACCAAGAAACACAGCAAATGAGCCTCTTGTAGCAAAAATCTCAAGATTTTAGTCTACTTTTAAACTCTCTTCAATGTGAAAAAACATAGTAAATTTTCACAAACTGATAGAATCCACAGCTGAGATCCAAGGACCTTGTTCTTCCAGCTTCTTCGCTTCTAACTGGTACCAATAGATGCATTATGAAATGAAATAAGAAAAGAAAGCCTCATAAGGCAACAGCTTTTCTTTCTCTCTGGTCAGAAAAGAAATACACTTGCTCAGGAGGTAAAGTATGAGTTTCTGTTTTTAGAACTTATATGTCAAATTTCAAGCTCTAAAGAAAAATAAAGCACACAAAAAAGTTATAGACAGCTCAAAACAAGCCCTAGCAAGACACGTGTGTGTATTCTTAATCAGCATTGGTTAACTCGCCTTACACTGCTTCTGTGAAGATGTCATTCCAGCATCTGCAGTTAAGGCTGTTTCCAGTTTAAAGTCCATCTACTGGTCTTTGAAGGCTTCCATGGTATCAGATATAACTGCCAGACACGAGCTCTCATACTGTGACCACAAGTTCCCAACAATAATATCTTTTCACTGGAATCAATAAATTTACTGTGCTACAGGAAGATGTTTGTGAATATGGGACACAGAATTTTCACAGATGCTTAGCTGAGAAATGACTCTTTATTGCTTTCAGCACTAAATACAAAATTCATTTCTTTCAGATGAGCTTTCTTCCATCAATTCTTCACACATGTAAATTCAATATCTCCTACCTCTTACCCCCCAAAAGAATCAATGTTTCTCCCAAAGGCAGTAAAATAAAAATAATTGTTCATTTATCTTTTAAAATATTAGGGAAGTTTTACAAGAATCAGGACACAGAAAGCATGAAGAAAAAAAAAACATAGAAGAAAAGGCTAGAATAATCCACAAAATTTTAGATAGAACCATAGGTTTTCACAACAAATAGCAGAAGAAATACTTGGCTGACTGCTATGCCAATGATTTTCTTCTTTTCCTTTCCTTGTCCTTCCTTTAGTGGAGATCTTACTTTGCTACTCCCATCTTACAGACAGGCAGTATACAATGTGACACACAATGACAGGCAATATACAAAGGGACTTCAGTGGTTTATCTTTGGAAACCCGTTAGCTCACACTAGACCAAAAGTCCAGTAAAAGTTTTAAAAGCCGGTTTTCAAAATGTAAAGACTATTTCTTACTTTCCTAACTGCCTGTCTATTTTAAGGTAATATAGAATCTTCTGTGTTTAAATATGTGCTAGATATATTAAAAAAAAAAAAACATATGAATAGTGTTCACACAATTCAATTTTGAAAAAAAAAACAATGTGCCCAGCAAGCTGACATACCTAAGAAATTTGTTCTAAATCCTATGTACATCACACTTTTCTCTCTGAGATCTCTTTCCATGTTTCTGATTCATCTGTCCAAATCTTTCATTTTTGTATTGTGCCATTCTTGGATGAAAAGGCATAATTGTTTTGCTGCAGGTATCCTAATTTCTCTTTAGAAACATATGATGAAGTGCTTATTTAGAAAACATTATGCCATCTATAGAAAATATCAGGAGAACATTCACCTGGCTTTGATGGTGAGACTGAAATTAATAGAGTGCCCCCCTCAAAAATCTTTGACAGATGGCTGGTGACACCAGGTGACTCCAGGGTCCTATCGCCTCTGGCAACCATCATATCATTTATTCTTCCTAAAACCAGCTGTAAGCAGCTTGGCCCTCAAATTACAAATTACCTTGTCTTTGGATAGAATCATTGAAGGAAAAAAAAATAAATAAGGTCACAGAATTTTTCTGAAGTTATTGAGAGTTTTATGAGCACAGCTAACCTCATTTTCATATTACCTTGTATGCATATTGCATACATTCACCGTCCTAAAAAACACCCTCAGTGCCAGAAAATAAAAACAAATGACAGACGTGCAGAAAAAGTCACCTTTGCAGCACTAATTCAGTCTTGGGTTTTTATTACTTGGTCAGATACTTATACATGGCCTCTGCCTTGCTCAGTTCAAGGATGGATTACATTCAGGAAAATAATAAGTGTTAATTTTTTTTTTATCTTCCTTTTTTGTAAAGTGTGGCCTTAGGTCTTGTTTGCACTGCATTATTCAAACTCTCCTTTGAAACCATTTGTTTAGACTTCTCTGTGGTGCCCATGATTATATTTCATGAACAGCAATGCCTTTACTTTTACAACTGCCTATAAAGTATGATTGTAATATTATCCTGATTTTACACTGACCAGCTAAAGTACCAAGATTAAGAACCACTGATCTGGGGAGCCAACCATTTGAGATGACTCAGACTCAAGTGCTCTGCCTGCTCCACCCAGCTCAAATCACAGCTCCCAAAGGTTGCAGCCTCCACACCAGTCCATCAGCACCAGCTGCCTTCCCATTTGGGGAACTCCTACCACCAAGCAGGTCTTAGAGAAATGGGAAAGGTCATTAGTCAGCACTCTGAAGAATGTGTTTTAAGCATCTTGCCTAGCATCAGGCAAAAATTCTGCGGCAGTATCAGGGACAGAAATAGAAATGACCTCACTGTGAGGTAACCTTTGTAGTCTTGCCTCATGCATAGTATGAGTTCCAGCTTCTGTAAGAGGGAGGCAGGGAGCCCTGAGGAAGTAGCCTCCCTGATACTCTAATGCACTTCATTCCCACAGCCCAGTACATCCTCTCTGAGACTGAAGTTGGGTCCTGTGGTGTGAAAGAGCACAGAGATGTGTCATTAAGAGCATAATGGGAGCTATGCTGGAACAGAGTAAAGGTCACTCAGTATCACATCTGACAACAGTTAGCAGAGGCTTCTTAAAGAAAGAGTGTAAGAAACAGATGAAATATGGACTGACATCACTTTCTGCCTTGCAGGAACAAGACACTTCAGATTTCTTCCACTCACATCACTAATATCCTTTCTTTTTTTTTTTTTTTTTTGAAGCCAGAAGTTGCATCCAGGCTAGTGCATTTAACAGTCACCAATGGGCATTCACAAAATAGAGCTAACCGATTTCTGAACCGTTTTTTTTCCCCCCTGCACAATATCTTACAGCAAAAAGTTTCACAGCTGAGGACTGCAACAAATACATTTATCAAAAATAGCCTACAGTCCTGTTTAGGATACTCTCCTTGCAAGGTGGCACTGTGCATTTGAAATCCTTGGGTTCAGGAGACAAATTACCCTGAATCCTGCACATTAAAGAATGAGTGTTTTAACCCAAATGTGCAAATCAACATATGGATTGCTGTGTGGAACCCAAAACAGTGAATATGTCAGGCAAGCTTTTTGAATGCTTAGACCCTTTTGGCACAATGACTTATGTCCATTGTTCCCATTACAGGTACCAGTTTCTCTGACATACATTGTATAATGATTTTTACATTTCTTATGATTTTACTTGAGTAATGATTTTTACATTTCCTAACTAACATGAACAAAAGGTGTGAAAGATCCCTGCCTACCTTCTCCCAACATATATGTACATATGTGTTTGCAGAAATTCATGCAGTTATTTTTAATATTAAAAAAGGAGTTAATTTATCCGTGAAATAAATTAGGAAAATGTTAAAAATTATTGAATTTTTTTTTTTTAAATCTCTTTTGGAAATATGCCAGATGCCTTTCCACCATAAGGTGAAATGTTGAACATTTAAATTCCTTGCCAAAGTCCATGGAGGTTACTAAAATATCAAACACTAAATGGGTTAGGAAACCCGTGAAGCATTATCCAGCTCATATTATTAGAAAGATTTTGCTACGTAACCTTGGAATAATTAAAGCTTGCCAGTAGATCAGACTAGTAGTCATACAGCAAACCATACAGGTTGATATCAGTTAATTGAACCACAGTTCAAGAAAATTTTAAATGGGTGACCTTTATCAGGTAGTCATAAAAAAGAGCAACTATACACCACCCACAAAAGCTTTCTTTTTAAATCTCAGACACTATTCAGCCCATTATAATTATCCTAACTTATAAGCAGTAAAATGTTTAGTGGGACAAGTTAGGGAAGCAGAATGTATGAGAGAAATTATGCAGTTAATGGGAAATTGCTCAAGATGTAATTTACTAAACACTGTTGCAGATTCCTTGTGTCAGGTTGCAATAAAAGGAGGATCTTCCTAAATTAATTTATACTGGTTAATTAACCCCTAGATAATAACCAACTATACTTTTATGCAACCTTTTATGCAATATTTTAAGCTAGACTCTTGAAGTTAGACACCTAAAATCTCATAGCACCAGCCACTATACAGATCCTTGCTTAGCTTGAGCATGGACTTAGGTGACTGAAAGCAGGCAGCTATATCTGACTATTGATCTGTCACAATACTATTGTGTTGGTTCAACAATTGATATTTTTTATCACTTTGTTCTGATCAGTCTTTGTATATCTGAGACATTTGCTAAAAATATATTTCCTGAAAAATGAAAATAAGTATGAAAAATGAAAACTGTGGATTGTTCTAAACACTAGCTCAGTGTACAGAGGAGTATAGTAGGTAGGTAGTTATTTGACTGGCACATATTTTCTTGAGAGTGCTGGACACTCTTCAATAATGCATACTACCTCAAGCTAGGAAAGTGGGACTATCTAAAGGCAGGCATGCAAATACTGCTGTATAAGCCTTTTCTTTCATTCTCCAGTCTTTTATTTGCAGTGGAGAGGGGGGCAGAGGAGGAAGGAAGGAAAGAAATTATAAGAAAAGACTTGGTGCACTACATTTGCTGTCTGAGCTTGCTCCTGCTGTTTACCTTTAAAGAGACCTTACATGGCTGTTACTCTAAGAATAAATATATAAAAATAAATTTTAAAAAACATATTTGAAAAGAATTTGCTTTTGAAAAGCCTTCACAGATTTTCACGACTAACTACAGGAAAGCAGCCGGAGAAAAAGTCACACTCACACCCCAGATTTGAAGAGAATCCAAACCAAGCCATACTTAATAGCTGAAAAGGTTAGCTTTGCTTTTTTTTTGGGAATCCTTTTTCCTGTTCATTATCCTTCCAAAGTATTTAAAAGAAAAAAGTCTGATAAAAATATTTTTAAAAACCTGCTAGTAATTGCCTATCTCTGTGCATTTTTAATACTAAAAGCCTACAAGATACAAACCGGAGCAACTCACTGAAGCTAGCAGGGCTGCTGACTTGACTTACAGTCTTTTCACATTGTTCCTCTGCTATATGGCACTTCCAGGAAAGGCAGCACCATGCCAGGAAAGCCCAATCAGGCTCTGGCATTACACCACCACTCTTAGAGGAACTCGGCACACCAAGCAATGACACTGCAGCAGCAAGTGGGCAGTTTTAGCAAGTGGCCACTGACCAGTTTAATTTAGGACCAATACATCAGCTTTCACCTCTGAATTCCAAAGCTCTTTAGAAAGAGTTATCTTTAACTTAAACTTGGATAAAGGACTTCTAATTATATGCAGCCTTCCCAATGCAGCAAAGTCAATGCCAGAAGAAAGATCAGAGCTGGGCTCCTCCGAATGCATTCCTGATGGGACTTAACCAGCAGGCTGAACTGTAGCTTTTAGTTAAAAAATTATAAAACTGCATTTTGACACCTAGATATCTCACTGAGGGGAAGAATTTCATACTGTGAATTGGTGTTTCCCCAATACTTCACAGACATTTCAGCTAAATGTATGAAAGTATTACATGAAGGGAAGGCTGGCCCTTTATTTTAATTGTTGGCAGTTCTCTTTAATTAATTGAGTCTACTTCTACTCTTTTTGGGGTAGAGAAAGCCACACAAGGTGGAGCCAGTTCATGCTTTGCGACTGTGACAGACAGAGAAATCTGTACAATTTCAGAAAAGCACGCAGTAGGCACTGTGTGAAAGTCACCGTGTTTTCTGCCTCTGCACCCCTCCTGTGGGCTGCAGGGGGAGGGCATCGCTTTGCAAGCATCACTTTGTGCTTTTCAAGGCCAAGGATGGAGCCATCTTCTTGCACTAAGTGCAAGAAATGTTGCTGCTGTTGGGCAACTTTTAACTTCCTCATTGCTCTTCAAGCTACTGGCAAAAGTCAGACCAGCATGTTCAGAAGGAAAGTCCATTTTTCTTTACTTTGTGCTTTCACAGACTGTTACAATTTAGTAAGTGCTCCCCAGAGGTCAACTTGCGTAGCAGCACTGCGCATTATGCAGTAACTACCATCGCAGTACTTACTCTAGCACTGGAGACAATTACACCTGAAACGCTTCCTTTGATTTTATAGTACAGAACAGTGTCGTCCACAATGCCTCCAACTTTACAGTATAAAGAACTAGAATGACTCACTGTCCTACTTCAGATTCAAGAGAAGGTAGACTTTTACCTTGCTATTAAGAAAAAAAAAAAGAAAAAAAAAAGAAAAAAAAAAGAAAAAAGTTTTTAAAAAAAAGCTTTCAGGCATCTTCTGTTCCAGCTGTAAAGCTGTGACAGGCAAAGTAAATTGAGCATTCTTGGCAGGTAGCTTCTTCCTAATGTTTATGGGTCATGTTGTCAGACATGAACAGCAGGGTCAGCCAGCTTCTTTTCTACAATAAGTGACATACATTCTTACTTGTAGAGATCTAAGTGATTTTGTGTTCTGGTCACCTTATCCTTGTGTTTACCTTCCAAGCAAAATTTTAAATGAACTTTCAAATTCTATTTTAAATTATCTTCAATCAAATAGGTTTTACATCTTTATCTAGATGTAAAAGATATTTTGTTTTATTTTTCTCCTTTAGGTACTGCGCAGATCATTCAGGTTTTCTTAACATTACTTTGTAAGAATACAGACCAGCCACCACTGATCATATTTACCTCTGATGAGTATCGGTGAAAACAATTAAATACAAGTGCCTTCTGCAGATGTCAGTTTCCAAACGCTGAAGGAGTGCGTACAGAGATGTGAACTCAAAGTCCTAGTTTTTCTAGCTATTTAGAAAATGCTAATCTGAAACTACAGAATCAGACTAGTACCAGGCACCGCTTGAATTCAGGGTGAAACTTTAATTGAGTCAAAATCTCTCTTTGCACCAAGAGGTGAAGTTTAAACAGATAAGTATTTCTATCAAAACCTTACCAAAACCTTCCTGAGATAAATAAATAAATATTTTTTTTTTTTTTTTAATCTAAGAGAGAAAGAACGCAGAATTCCTTGACTTCAATACCAGAAGAATTTTCCCCAAACTTTCCTCTGTTGGTAAAGCTTGATATCATGGATTTAAAGAGAAAAAAAAACAAAACAACCAACAGCATTCTCAGAAAATATTATTTTTCATCAGAATTTCTTTTGATTTTTCATAGATTTTTATAGCCTTATTCCATCTTATGATTTTTCATCTCATTAAGTGATCATATGAGTACAGATTAATGTTATTTTCTTTCTCTTGAGCTTTTATTTGTGGAAGAATAGAGGAAACTATGGAAACCTTATGAAGGTATTGGTTGCCTAAGCACAGGCACCTAGGGCCTAAGTGACACTGTAGGATATCCTGACTAGTCTCTAGCTGCACTCTCAAACAAGTGTAGGATCACTCTAAGTTCTGTTGGGCATCTGCCAACCCCATGTCAATGCCTGGGATAGTCTAGATCTAAAACCTAATAACAGCAGTAGACACCTTTAGCACAGGCAGTTGAATTACTCCTCTATTTTAGAGAAGTGTTAAAGGTCCAGCTAGCACCAGCAAAGCATGGCTTAGAGATGTTACTTTCGTAACCTCTGTACCTAGAGTACAATGACAGCAACAGGGATGAAGTTCAAATGCCTTCTGATTCTCCTTTTAAAACACACCTCATATCATAGTAAGAAAAAAAAACCCACCTCACTGCCATTCAAGCTATGTCCCAGAATTAGACAATTATCTTGGACAGGCATCTTTTAACTCTTACAAATGCTATAAAAATTAAACCCTCTTGTAATCTTCTGCAGTGGCAGCAAAAAGCTGCTGTCCCTCATGAACAGGCTCATGCTGAAAGCCTCAGTTTACAACATCTTCTGAACAGCCCAGAAACTTGGCTTTAACTGGTATGCATTCAATTTTCAGAGTAATTGTGACATTTTATTTGTGTCACTACAGAGAAAAATATAAATATTCCAACAGAGGGAGAGAGCCAGTTTCCATTTAGATAAATGGAAATTCTCACATTTTTCTTCTGAAATTATATCAGGCTTTTAATAAATAAAACTTTATTTTACTTAAATAAAATGTGGAAAGGCACTATTCCACAGAAAGTAAAAATAGACTTCTTCTTTGAAATGCCTGTATCTGCAGGTTCCTTCCATTTCTAATAGACGCATTAGCGTCACATTTCAATTTTGTACTTAATGTCAAAATATGATATTAAAAAAAAACAACCCTAGTTTCTCATTATGCTGAGCTGTACTTGCATAATTATTCTTCAGGCTTCACTTAATTACATGCCCCACCATGTGCTACTTTTCAACATCCTAAGTGGTACCACCTTACTGCTAGGAATATTAAACAATGAAAGGCAACACTCTTTTGTTTGGTTACACAGCATGCTGTGTCTGAATTTAGTCTCCTCTCTCAGATCCCCCCTCCTGGCTTCTGAATTATATCTTTTACAAGTGTTTCAAAGAAAGGCACTTACAGTCATGCTTGCTCTACAATGTCAGGGTTGGTGTGTGACTTTTCGTATTTCCTGTATCCTAGAATTTCCCCCATTAGTCAGAATGAAATTAAAAAAAAAAAATAATAATAATGAAAGACAAAAATAAAAAGACTAGGAAAAGCAAATGAAGCTACAGCAATTCAGAAGTTTTATTTCAGGTCTTTTTTTTTTTTTTTTT
>WHYT01016901.1:272655-306679 GCA_009806455.1 Tetrax tetrax
ACCCCGAGCCCTGCCTCCGGTCGCCTGGCAGCGGGCACCGCGGGGTGCGGCGGGGCCGTGCCCCTACCCCGACATCCCCTCCCGGTCGCACCGCAAGCTGAAGCGGCTGCAATGTTAAAAGGTCTCCCGCCTCGCCGGCCCTAGGACAGCCCTGCCCCGCGGGACCCCGGGGACACCCTGGGCATGTAGGCATCGGCAAGCCCAGCCCAGGCGGTAGATATTCGGTGGACTCTGTTTCCTCCCCGTGAAGCAGACAGCCCTGTGCCCATCCTTGTACCTCTTGTTTACCCTGGGCGACTGCTGACCCTACCTCGGTGCTACAAAGCTGATTTTAAAGCTGAAATTCAGCCGTGAAGCTGCACTTGCCTTCAGTGGGGTGTGCAACTATTTAAATGAGTGCTTTCCCCCATTCATGTTCACTGGCAGAAAAAAAAAAAAAAAGCTCAGCAAGTCTTTGGACAAGACTTACTCCCTGTTGGGAGTAATCTCTGCTCTTGGCCACTGAGACTCTCTCTTAGGAAAGTGGGTTCTGACTCCAGAGTTACCGATCTGCCATTTGGAGACTAAACCAGAATGTGGTCTCAACAAAATTATGAGCAACATTGCTCCAGCCCTTGTCCAGCGAAAGGATGCCTTCCTCAGCAGGCCCATATCCTGAGTCAGGCACAGCCACAGCCCCTGACTCAGAAGAGTACAGACCCTCCTTCCTCAGCAACCCAATAAATGTATGGTGATGCGGTCATGGTGTGGTGCTCACTGCAGCGGAAAGACTGAGATACTTAGCAGATACTACAGCATAAATATCCCTTACGAGCCCAAAGGTGTTTTTCCCTTGCTCAAACACAATCCCTTTGGAAACGCCTTTTAACTGCAGCCGAGGCTGTAAGTACCAGCAAATCTTAGAACAGCAACAGATAGAGGTGAATAATTTGTGTTAAATTCTTTACTCTGCAGCTCTTTGATGCCTACAAATAACTAACCAAGTAATTACATCAGGTCAAAGTGCAGCTAGGTATAGCTGAAGGGTATTTATAAGTAAGAATTCAGGTACGTTATATTCAAAACAACACATGTTCTAGCCATGCTTACATTTCCTATGATGCTTCTCATCATACACTACAAACGATTTGTGTCATGGACCATATCTTCAGTTACATTTCTAGACTATCTTACAAAGGACGCCCACATGTGGCCTTTGAATATTATTCCACTAGACAGAGTGCTAGCAGCCAATTTATTCCTTATCAATTCTGGCTCATTCAAAATCCCCATAGTAATCCATAAGATCTGTGACACAGTATAAGCTGTAAAGCTTGTCTCATCTTTCAAGTTTAAAATCTCTTTCTCTCATTATGTATGACAATAATTCACAATGGGATATTCATACAGTGTTTTTATAAGCTTGCATAAAATATTTTATATTTGCAATTTTTAAAAAGTCAACATTAGGTTGACAGTATAAACACATTTTTTACAAATGTAGCCGTCCTTTTTTTTTTTTCTTCAAGGCACATACAGTATCCGTTAGTACTACTGGAAAGTATATTCCTGAAGAGGAGAACAAACTTTTAACTGCATTTAGTAAATTATTTAAAGAAATGGCAAAGTATACTAATTGTGCTGTAATGCACCACTTCTGTTGGTTTTAAATAATAATCAGGCATAAATTGAAAGCATGAATACATGCTGACTGCAATAACTTATACATTTCAAATGCAAAACCCAAATAAATTATATTTTTCATTGGTGCCATGCAACACTGTTAACCTTGCAGGTATTGCATGGGAGCAAATGAAGGCAGAATGTGATCTACAGATCCTCTTTCTATTCATATGAAACTTCTTTAATCATTTTGCTGGATATGAGCTGTTCAGGAGAGATATATTATTCTTGAATATGGTTTAAATAACTATCCAGTACTTTCTGTGTAATTATTATTGCATATGTTATGCTTGAAAGTATGCAATCCATACTTTCATCTCAGTTTGCCAAGTATAAATTCAGAGCTGAATACAACACAACAGGCTGTGAAGTCCATCCAGTACCTTAAAGCGATAATATATTCACAAGTATTGCTTTTCAATTTATCAAGCAGGCAGAACAGGTGCTTTGCCAACACTGGTGACTACAGCATGCCAAGCTATCAGGAGCATGTAATCACAAATAACCTGTGCTTAGTTTCAATCTAACAATTTTCCATTTTTGTGATCTACCATATATTCTAGTTGAAGGAGTGCTCACTAGAAGGGGCTTGGAATAGATGACCTTTAAAGATCCCTTTCAACCTTAACTATTCCGTGATTCTCTGATTCATCACCCTGATGTTTCCTCATTGCCTATCACTGATATGACACAAAGCAATATTTGCATCCATGTTTATGTAATGGTGGAAGTAAACCAAGTTCAGGAGTTTTTCAAAGCTGAAGTTTTCTGTCTCACTGTATCCCTTTAAAATGGCGTCCTGTGGAGCAACAGATATTAATTCAGATAGAGAGTAATAGCCAATTAATTAAATATAAATTCTCTAAAGTGATGGACATACAGAAAGGAATCTGTGTTACCTTTCCTAATGCATCTTAGTATCTATCACACACTTCTGGACGCATAATTTACTCATGTGCATTTTAGCTATGTGAGGCAAAATTATGATATGTTACCCTCAGATATTAAAAGCAATTAAAAATAAATCAGGAGTCTTATTTTAGCTGACAACTTTTAAACTTATCTTGAATAGATGCTGCTTGAATATGCCCTGCAGAAGTGATATATGAATTCTAATAAATACACACATATAAATGAGATGAAAGGAATTACCTGACACAAGATGTCTTGTTATGGTTAATAAATAAAAAATACCAAAGGTTTGGACACACCTGAAAGACGCAAACAGAATGTCAAATACACAGTTTCAATGCAGTGAAGACTACAAGCTAATCTAATAAATTGTTATCAAAGAAGTTTAAATATTGGCAAACATCTCCAACAAAATTGTTAATGCACTAGTTCAAAGCCTGAATTATTCAATAAAGCCAACTAACTGGAAAGGTTTAATCAATGAAGTGCACAGATATTAGGTTTATGTAAGAAAGCTCATTAAGAATGTTCATGATCTTAAACAATTCATTGGAATGAGCACAGCAGTTTGGGTTGTTTGTCTGAGGCCGATTAGCATTTCAGAGCAAATCATCTTAACAGTTTTGGAAAGAAGATGTCAGACATCCTCACAGATACAAGTAGTCATACTCATCCTTGATGCAACTTCCCTGCAATAAGCACAATCACACCACTGATTAATTTGGCACTTGACTTCTCTGGACAGGCTTTACATCGGTAGAGTCTTCCCAGAGAAAGAATAATACCTGACAACATGTTTGGTTTTTTCCTGGCAAATTTGCAGACAGTGAAAGTACAAGGGAATGACATCTCACACAAGCTGCAGATTTCAAAAGTGAGAAAAAAGGATGAAGGCTTGTATGAATGCAGGGTGACCGATGCCAACTATGGAGACCTTCAGGAATACAAGGCCCAGGCATTTCTCAAAGTCAATGCTAACAGCCACTCTCGTCGAATGCAAGCCTTTGAGGCCTCTCCAATGTGGTTGCAAGACATGAAACCTCGCAAAAACATCTCAGCAGTTGTTCCAAGTAGCATCCATAACTCTGCCAATCAGCGTGTGCGTGCCACCTCCAGCCCTGAAGCAGCAGCTAAAATCCCCAAACAAAGTCCACAATCAGGTATGGTAAAGCATTTTGAGCTTTCATTTGATTGCTTACCAGCATGTAAAAGGAGGCTAACTCAACAAGGTAACCAGCAATTATGACTAGGAAGAGTGTGGTGCTCATTTATTCCTTCTGCTATCTCCTTAGTTTCTAAAAGTTGAAGAATAAGTTTCTGGGCAGAAGAAGGAAAAAGCCTTACATTCCCATATGTGGATTTTATCTCTACTGGTTTTATCTACCTAAGGTTAGCTCTCTAACTGAAGCTTAGCTTTCCCTGTAGTGTGTTTGGAGAGAGAGGGGCATGTCAGTATAGGACTCATCTCATTTTAAAATGGCTGTGCATGATAAATTAAATAAAACCCCTATCCAGAAGTGTTTCTTCCTAAATTAATTTGCACCAGTCATCTAACTTTTATATCTCTAACGTTTGGTGAAATTAGTCTACTTTTGGAATCAATCCTATTTTCATGAGGAACTTGACTTCTAAATCTAAGCAGACCTTAGATACACCAGATTATTTCTCTATTGTGTAGATTTTAGAAAGACCATGGGTTTATCAGAGAATGTGGGTTTGTCATCTTCAGCTGCTTGGCCATTAACTTTGAATCAAGTGTTGACATGACAATGTCTCAATTTTCTGTCATGCAGAAATTAACATACAACACATTTTGTTTGGGAGATTTTGTACGCCACTCTATGAATAACCTATAATAACCTATAAACAATATAAGTCTGCATTTTCTACATTGATACAGTAAAATTCACAGTTATGCAAAGCTACATGAATATACGGGAGGTGCAGCTGTTGACCATTGTATAATGGCAATAGAGAGATGGACAGGATAAAAAATTGAGACATGTTGTAAATGATCAACAAACCTTTAGAAAACAAGTTGTCCATGTTTAAGGCTTTCTGAGTTACTTCTGTTTACACTGAGGGCCCAATATAAGGCAGGAGATCACAATCTAGCTTGAAATATATAATGGAAGTTAACCCAGTTTGTTCTGATGCATCATTTTTCTGATAGCAAACGCCATGTCATAAAAGTCAAAACTGAGAATACAACAAATTTCATAGCAGACCTGTTGTGAAATCACTTTCATCTTACAGGCATACTATTAGAAAAACATTTTGATAAGAAAAATACATTTCATTACAGATTGAAACAATATAATTATTCATGTGAAAATTTTTATTACTATTAGAAAATATGATGCACATACTACCACCATTTTACCTCTGTATACATTTTAAAAAACATATTTAAAAGTTACATTCAGTTCTCTTTCCCTGAAATGGAGCCATTTTCATTTTTTAGCTCTTCCAAAAATATTTAGTTGTTAGAAGAAAAGAAATATTTCGATTGATTTAAAATCATCACTCTACCATGGCTTTCCTTTCAGATAAATATATATACTGCTTATTTTTTATTGGACTCATACATTTCAAAGTAGCATACTTGTCCATAAAGTGAAAATTCTGATTTCTGTTTAGTTTTAAGTGAAATTAATTAAAATAGTGACAAGTTTGCAAAATATGTAGCTACAGACTACACTGCTTTCTGGCCAAAATGTGCACGCAATGGCTAATCCTCTAAATCTCTTTGGATGTATAACTGAATCTATACTATTGTTTATATCTTTAGTCCAAGCAATGTCTTGTCTGATTACTGGACATCTGTTATTTGAGAGCTAGTAGGTTATTGCGTGGAAAGGTCCGTGTGAAAAAAAAAAATAGGAAAACTTAATCTCTAACTTTTCCTTGAGCAAAGATTACTGCAGATCAAGTACAGGCAATCCCAATCATAAATAATTTACAAATTAAACAGATTAAAATAGACTTTAGTTCATTAATTCATTTGTTTTATGATGAAGCACAGATTAATGCTGTATTCATCAGAGGTGAAACTCATCTACTGAAGAAACAAAGAGTGTACCAAGAATCCATATTAGGCTTTTTCTCAATTGAACAGTTACTTGCTACGCAGTAATTACTGCTGATATTTTTGATGAACATCAGTTTAACTCTTGGAAGCCAAGATTTATTTTCCTTTACTTGAGAAAATTTGGACCTGACTTTCCAACTATTATGTGATTTGGATTGTGACTCCATTTTACACTCAATCTACACCAATAGAAATACCCACAGGAGAACAAGGCAGTGGGAGTTTTTACTTTTATCTAAGTTAGAGGAGCAACTTCAGCTGATGAAAGAGAGACATCAGTTGTGAGATCCCAGAAAAGCAGAAAGGTGATGTCATACACAGTAATAGTCTTGCTTTTTATAATATGGAATCAACACAATCTCTTTATACCATCAAATGAGAAACTCTTCCCTTCTTCAACGTCATGCTAACTATATATGCATACATAAGACTGCTGTGTGATTACATTACATGTAAGCAATGTATCCATCCAATCTAGAACACAGAAATATGGTTGAATACAAATTTTTCATTATTACCACATGTTTGCATTTGAAAGACATAGAGGGTGATTGTCATGTGTTTGTTCATGTTGAGTAATACATTGACTTCAGCAATACTGTTTAACCAGAGAAATACTATTAACCATAGATAATTGTATCAAATATTCTTCAATATTAGAGAGACAGTGCATAGTTATTGGCAAGCAATAAATTTTGCTGTCATGCTCGCAGACTATTGCAAAATACATTTACAGCAGAGGGAAACATGACACTGGGAAATTATTGGGAAATAATTATTCAGCTATTTCTGAAGAATGTATCTACTAATGTAAGAAAGATTAACTCTGATTATATGAATATTTGGTCCCCAAATTCATTTTTTTTTTTATAGTAGATAGCACTCTAGTAAACTCCTGCTATCCTGAAGCACGCTGCAGAATTTCGTTTATTTCTTAACAATAGATATTTAAATGGTAGCTCTAGAAAAGCAGTTTACAGTCACTGCCATTTTAAAATATCAATATTTCACAACTGAACAGATATTTCTGCCATTCTTCTCTTTTACTCAAAAGTAAGAATATCTGTGATAACAATGAGAGAGCTATATAGCCAGGGCTGACAAATTAAAGTGATATGAGGTCCTTTCAGCATTTTGTGCTGCTCTGAAAAATGCCACGTGAGTGTAAGAAATATATTTGCTATTGTTAGCGTAATGGAGATTCAACAGAGGAAGAAAGAGTTAAAGAGAACATCTCCCATGACTGTCTTCAGATAAAACACTGAGAAGCACTAAGCATCTGTCTGAAAGTCAAAAAAGTCAGGAAAGGAAAAATCAGAGCTAACACAGCTTGACCCTTTCATTTCATATTCATGGACTGCAGCAAATGAAGCCATCACAGCTTAACAGGAATCTGAGTAATTTGACAGGCTAATCTGCATACATCCAGAAAATGTCCTACGTAGGTGGAGTGACAGGCGTTTTTTTTTCTACATAATTCATAACAACTTATCTTTCACATTACATCTCCTCTTAAAGTGAAGGGACAAAAAGTCTGCTCTAGCTTCCACCAACGCGACAGTCAACATTACTACTTTCTTCACTAAGAGAAAGATTGGCTTTTGCAGTTGCTGTTGTAGAGACTTTGAGCATCCACAAGACTGGGAGACACCAACTGTTACTGTGATTGTTGCACAGCAAAAAGTCAAGTCTCTGTTTCCTTAGGACTCCATTAAAGGGAAAGCCAAATGAGAGTTTTGTTCTTCTTGTTCTGAAAATTATTTAGCCATTCTCAGAAATTCTTGCTAAAAGAAGATGCAAGGATTCTCCTGTTTTTACACCTGTATATACTACGATCTCTGTTTTTACTTGTTTTCACACCTGTATATACTACAATCTCTGTTTTTACTTGAATCTTACACTTTAATTCTCTCTTCCTGAAACAAAGTCATTCCACTTTTTTCCATATAACTTCATTGACAAAGCAAGGTCTTAACAGCAGCTAACCTCCTGCAGAGGTTAGCAGAATGAATTCACTGCTCCCTTATGTTTCTTGCAGAAACCCTACATCTTAATTTCTTATATGTGTATACTTTCTGATAGAACCAAATGTATATCACTATTTTAACTCCTGTTCCTAGTGCTTAGTTCAAATGAACCCAGTTTGAACAAACTGTTTTCTGTGGATCTGCAGTTCTAACTCCTGTCCCAAGCGAAATGGTACCTTCGTTTTGTAACCATCTCTCACTGCCATTGCCAGTTCCTGGTATTACACCACTCTCATATTTCTGTTAATTTCTATTCCTTTTTCAAAAACACAGGTTCAGAATCTAAGGAGAGAAAGCACTTACCAACCAACATGTGTTGATTTTTATTGTTCTTCAAGTTTTAGCAGTTGTTCAATCCCACATGCCCATGCTGGACTGAGTACTGGGTATGCTTGGTTTCAAACATATCCTCTCTGAAATGAGAGATATTATTTTCATCCTTAGTTATGCCCACAGTTTAGCACTAATACTGAATCATAGAAGAAAATCATGGTCTTCTTAGAATGGTTGAGATAATAATGGATTCTGTCCTTAAATACAAGATATCTCCACTGTAACTCATATTCCTGTCAACATAATGATGTTAAATAACCTTAGCTAATCACAAACAGAGGTAAGAGGAAATTTGAGAAAGCAGGTAGGGGCAGATTAGAAGCAGTCTACTACAGGAACGGGGGCTCCATGGCAGATTTCCATCTCTATTAATCAAACACAGCCTGTATTACTCTTGAAAAGCTGCTTTTTCAAATACCATACAGGTTATATGCATGAAAACATGGAAAATTTTCTTTTGATGCTGCACTGCATGTTTGCCTTCTAAGAAGCCAATCCAGAAACAGTGAGGACAGGCACAGCAGTAACTAAATGCACAGAGTTAAAGAAACTCATTTTGCTCTTTCTCCATCTACATTGTAGTTTATCTACACACATATATACTAAGACCTTTCCTATTATTTTAGTAACCTTACCAGTATATTTCACTATCTGTTTGCCATTAGCATGTGCGCACTTAATAACATCTCTCTTTTTTTTTTTTTATCTATTTTCAAATGAACCTTTTAGACTCACCTCACCCTTAGAACAATTCTGATCTATAAAGGGGGACCCCACAGAATTCACCGAGTAGCAGAATCACAGTCATTCTGTTCTACATGCCTGATAAAATTTTCTTCAGTAATTAACCACTGGAAAGATTGCAGATGGACCACACAATTAGTAAAGAAAGAGAAGAGAAGAGAAGAAAGGGAAAAAAAAAGAAAAACAGGGGGTAGAAAAAACTGCTTATAAGTAGTTTGTCATCTCACTCAAATTACTTTTCATTACTACATAATCAGGTGGCTTGCACTAGGTCATCAGAAATTACAGCATATGTGACAAGGCCTGTTCTTGAAATAACTGATGAGATTTACTTGCTTCAGAACACAACCCATTTGTTACTTGACACATATACAGCAAAACAGAGGGTATCTTCACTGGTTTCATATGAGAAGCAGGATGTTTCTCATCTATGGTGTCCTACATCATTTTGAAAATCCTTTGCATGACTTCTTAAAATTAAAAAAAAAAAAAAAGGGTAGTATTATCTGCTGGTTGGAATGATACAACTCTGCTGAAGCCAAAAGAATGACATTAATTTACAATAGCAAAAAATTTGGCTTAAGTATGAGGATGAGATGAATTCTCTTGTACTCATAAAGTGAAAGTGAATTATAAAATGAATCAAGCTTAGTGTAGCTTGCACCATCTAAAGAAGTTTAAGACAGTGAAGCTGCCTGGTAGCAGAATGAAGGGAAAGAAAATACCTAAAAACTGCTGTTTTCAGATGATCAGATTCAGGAGGAGGGGGCATTCCTGGTGGTGGGTTTTGTAGCTTCAGATTTTTTGTGTGTTTTTTTTTCTTTTACTTTGATAAACTTTTTCCTAGTATTTATCTTTGAAACCTTAGGCCAGACTAGCTAGAAAGCTTGACACTCTTAGTATTTTCTTAGTCTCCAGACAGGAGTTATCCATTTGATTAAATAATTCATAAACTTCAAAGATATTCCAGACGCATAATCTTCTTTGCAGCTACAGTAATAATCAATTAATTCTGCTTTGCTGATGACAAAGCTGGATGTCATTTGAAGAGCAGCTGATGATCTTTCCACTGGCCTTGTGAAGAGAAGACTCTGCCCAAACCCTTCATTTTACTGTATCATAATGAAGTTGCCATCATACTTTTCGGCAGTGCAGCTTGCTATCATGTCTGTGTGTGGATGTTCCAGTCTGATCCACCTCACTGAAGTTGGTTTCCCCACCTACTGACAAATGCTACTGTCTTGGAACAAAGCTGCCTAATATGCTGATAAGAATAAAAATGTGGAAATTAACTGCCACAGTCAGGATTCCCAGTGCTTCATACATGCAATCTGTGTGTTCATCAACAGCAATAAAAATACAGATAGCAAATCTGGATGCTACTTCTGCCGCCAGTCCTGTTTCTACTGTTATTATTCCCTAGCTGCTGCTGTTGCCTGTGACACCGACTGAGGCTTTTGGCCACCGAATCACAGCCATAGGGCTATAATGACTGTAAAAGTGACTTCTACATGACTACAGAAGATGGTGTATCCATCTCCAGTTCATTCTGTGCAATTGAAAAAAGAGTTAAAACGGCAAGATGTTTTGTCAGGGAGCATAATAAATCAATTATGAAGCTTAGAACTAGCAGTAGGTCTCACAGAGCTAGACATTCGTATGGTGCAAAGCCCTTTAGTAGAATAATACTGTTTGAGAACAGGACTACATAGCATTGTGTCTGTGGAAAAATTCTGCCAAAATAACAGGTCGATTACCTGTTTTGTACTCTGTTGAAGTATTCACATGCATACAACATGTACTGATCAGTGGCCACCTTATACTTGAATAGTCTTTTAATAGCAAAGAATGACATTTCCTGATTATGATTGATCCCACATCTCAGAACTGTAATGAGAAAGGTAAAAAAATCTGAAATAAAAGTAGAAAAATTCAACAATGCAGAATGTGAAGGAGATAGTATTAATACAGGATTTGTCAAAAATACTTCAAGCATTATTCTCACAATCCACCATTTTTTAACTAGTGCACTGTGGTTGTAAGGGTGATAACGTTGTATTTTTTAATTGGTATTAAAACAATAGCAAGGGTGAAGGCTTTGACTTGTGAACTCTGATCTAGCTCTTACAGTTTAAAATGTTGTCACCCAAAGTCTCTGTCTTGCCCTGATAAGAACTTATTGCCCTAAACCTGGACGGAAGAAGGAAGTAGGTGCCTGCTCCTCAGCTCTGCCAATTCACAGTGTAGAGCACTAAATTAAGCCTCTGAGACAGCTGATATATGAAAACATCAGGTTGTTAAATTAAGATAGATGAAGAGATGGCACGGGCTTTCCTTGTATCACTCCTACTATTGGGGGTTTAGTTTCCGTAAGGGGGAGTAGAGAGATGGAGGCACTATCATCTTAAACCGCTTCAGCTAAAACCATTAAGAGCTCATGAGTCATAGCCCTTAGACAGAGGTATGTTCTGTTGGTCAGAATTATTGTTTTAATCTCCATAACAACTGCGTTATCCACCAGGCAAACAAAGGATCTGAAGAATGGTCCCTGCCTCAAAACACTTACCATCTAGGAATCAGACAGAAGAAAACAGACTCATCCAGTTGGATGGGTACAGACAAATGGGAGCTTAGCTGAGTTCCATGAAAATAGCTCTTATATAAATGATATAAATAGAAGGAGATTAGGTTGACTGTATGTCAAACATAAGCCTAAGCAGTGTCAGATGTGAAAAGCAAGAAAAAGAATTGAATATCTCATGCTGAAATATTTACAAAGAATGATAATTTTCCTTCTGTCTATGTTATAATAACCCTCTTTGTATATGTTTTTCTTGGTATGACAGCACTGTTGAAAATGGTAGAGTAATGTTAAGTATCATCCCACCTAAGATTTTTTTTCTGATAGATGAAAGGATGAAGAGGATGCAAAAAGCACAGGAGGAGAAATATGAGTTCAATTCAATTTTTCTTCAAATGAAATTCTTGTTGCAACTTTATGGTATCTTTCAGAAATTATTTTATTAACAGTTCAATTACAATGTGGCATAGCCCAGAGAGGTGGTAGATGCCTCATCCATGGAAACATTCAAGGCCAGGTTGGACGGGGCTCTGAGCAAGCTGATCTAGTTGGAGACATCTCTATTCCTTGCAGGGGGATTGAACTAGATGACCTTTAAAGGTCCCTTCCAACCCTAACCATTCTATGAGTCTATATATCAAATATAGACACATTTATATGTATTTCAAAAATGCTGAGAAATTAGTGCTGGAGCCATGTTTAGTTACAACAGCAGAAGTCAGTTACTAACAAAGAAGTCAATTCAATGAGAATTTTTGTTAGCAGCCTAAGCTCCCACCTTCATTCAGGATGGTACATAGCTATATGCAAGTAAGTAGATGAGGATGGGTTACCATAGGACAGTCACAAAAACAGCATTTGCTTTGAAATCAGCCATTTTGTACAAATAAATAGAAATTGTTTTATATATTTTTCTTAGACATTAAACAAAAGTCTAAGACATTTATTTATGCACAGTTTTCAGGGATAGGATGAGAGAGAAAGGTGCCCAGTGCTGATAAGAGCAGTTGCAAAGCATGCTGCCAGTGGTTCTCAAACAATACCAATTAACCCATTCAGGGCCTGCATTT
Organism: Tetrax tetrax; assembly: GCA_009806455.1. Taxonomy (NCBI): domain Eukaryota; kingdom Metazoa; phylum Chordata; class Aves; order Otidiformes; family Otididae; genus Tetrax; species Tetrax tetrax. The sequence goes on from WHYT01016901.1 coordinate 285,076, forward strand.
GCTTGAGCTTGCCCCCATCCGCCTCAGTTTTTAACTGTTGCCATTGGCACTGGATATTGGACTGCTTCCCACACTAGTTTTATTTAAATAGCTACCACTGGTGTTTCACAGACTGTTTGCAGACATCTCTCTTAGCAATCCTTTTCCCAAAAAGTACTCTCTCACAGAAATAGAAACGACTGAAGTCAATGCATTACTTACATATGCAAATAGATATTCAATGTAAGGGAAAAAAAAATAAAACACAACCAAACACAAACCCACAAACAAACAAAAAAAAAGCTTTAAAACTTTGCTGGCTCAAACATCAGCTATAGGGAGGAAGAGAACTACAATGGCTACAAATGGCTGACGCCTGAACATTTGTGATTGAGACCCTCCGGTAGGCAGAATGTCATTCTCCTAAGAAAAGAAGTCGGTCAGGGAGGTTTGAGTATCAACACAAATGGCTTCCACAATATAATAAACATATAGTGATGGAAGTAGTCACAGTTGTACAGCCACTAAACAATTCAGAGACATCAAGAACTCACTATATCCTTGGCTGAACACATGAAAATTGAGGCAGCTGAGCACACAAAGAAGTTTTAAGCTACTAGAAGGAGGGATTTGCTTCTGGGTATATCTAAAGCTGAAAGCTATCTGCCTTAGGTTCAAAAATAATTTTGAGTCTCACGTGCTCTAGCCCACATATCACTGCAGAGACAATTAATCTATGCTTCATTTCATCAAATGGATATCTAACTTACTGCTACTTTATTACTCTAAACTTGTTTATGAGACTATCACATGCAAATGCTAGGGAAATGAAAATTTCCGAAGCTGTATTTTTGATGGGATAGTCTGTCCAGATAGCTAGACTCACTTTCAGACCAAAATAGCCAAAATTACTTTGCAAGAAGCACAAGCATTTGAACAAAACTTAGGATCCCTGCTACAGAGATGAATGACACTCATGAAGCTAATGCAAAACTGTATCAGGATTTCCCAATCGTGCTAGTATGTAAAATATTATTTAGTCCTGAACTACTTATTAACACAATTTAAACAAAGCCACACATGTAAACAGAAAGAAAGGCACTGGTGAGAATGGAAGTTGTGAATTACAGTATAAAGGATGTAGGAGAGACCAAAAATTACACTAGAGGTAGACTAAAACAACTAGACTATCCAGTTCATCTTCCTGAAAAACTATGTTCAAACACACACTGATTTTTGGCTATTTTAATCAGAACAATATGAAAATCTATAAATGTTAATACACTTCCCATTTCAGCTATATGTTTAGGGATCTCACCTCTGCCTCCTGCCTGTTCAAGGTAAAAGGATGACAGAGTCAGATAATTTTGAAGATCTAATTTTCATGTTTGAGAATGGCATTAGAGATCATATTAGCTTCTTCATAGTGTGTGATGGTGTAATTAGGAGGCCTGGTTCTAATCAAGGAGTTAAAGAATGAGAGATGAACAAGAGCACTCTTTGAAGAATTAAAAAGAAAACCATGACTCTCAGATATGTTGCAGAGGAAGAACAAGATTTAAATGTTTCCCTAGGTATGGGTTGATGTAAGGGATGATGGCCTGAATGTAAAATCTTATATTTGTTCACATCAGTGTACCTGTAATTCTACTTCCGTCCATCTTGGCATTGCGAAATTGCAGAAGTCATTCAAAGTCCAACTCTTCTTTCTTTCTTCCTTCATACTTCTGTCTATTGTCCTTTTGTAGATTTATCCTGGCTTGTTCTGGATGACTGCCTAAAGTCAAGTATCATTTTACTACATGCTACCTATATTTGAAGTATGCTCAGGTTTTTCCTTTCCCAAGTATTTCCATCTCAGGTTTGCATTAGAATGTGGTTTTAGGTATAGCTGGCAGCAAGCCAAAGGCTGTGACCTCTCTTAGCCCAGAAAGAGCTCCAGGAGTTATTGTGGCTCTAACCTCTGTCAGAATGCTCTCCTCTACTCAGGGTTGGAAAGCTGTCACTTTCTTTTGCCCCATGACAGGACTGAACACCTCTGTTAACCTAGGTGCCTTACCTAGTGAAAACTAGGGGACAACTGTCCATCTAGGATCCCGTTCCTCTTCCTCATCTACTCTTCTGGGAATCACTGGCAGAAAATGAGGACATAGTAGATGAATAGAGCTACAGCTGGACGTAAAATCTAAGTAGATATTAAGGAAATTCAATGTATAGCCTGTTCTAAATTTCCTTCAATTTGGAAGCAGTAGTTTTCTTCCAAAATGCAAAAAATTCAAAAATTCAGAACTTTTGTTCTGGCATGTAAGATGAATTCATTACACTGTGTGGTATGTTTGCCTAAGACAGTCATGAGCAGTTCACGCTATTTTAGGCTGACCGCTATACAGTCAATGCAGAGAGACGGACCGGAAGCCTAAGCAAAAGTATCTACATTAGAAGGCTTGAATGTACTTACTGCTAGTCTTTTGTCATTTAGTTCCTCAAAATCAAACACAGACGATTGAGTCTTAAAACACACATGAGAAGTAAGTCTCCTGAAAAGGGAAAGGGGGATTTTATGTTTGTGGAACAGAAATTTTCTTCTTAAGTGTGGGTATATATTCCAGCAGTATAGGAGAGCTATAGGTAACTGTGATTTCTGCAGTTCAGAGAAATAAAAATGATAGCAATTGGTAGGCCAAAAGGAAGGAAGATAGGAAGAATCTATTTAAAACCTGTGTGAGACATATTCAAATAAAACTTCAAATAAAATCAACCATACTTGGTTTCATCTATCTTTATGGAGGTAAAACTGCAAACATCTTCCAATAAGTCTTATGGTTCCTTAATATCCCCAGTAAAATTAAGGCAGGTATTTCATTAACTTTTACTTACTTTACATGGAAATAAAGCAAAATTATGATTTCATGTGGTTTCAACAGGGCTGACAAGAAGACTATTTCAAATCTAACACTATAAAGCAAAGCCGAGTGTTGCAAAACAGCAAACCAGACACTTAGAGATTGAAAATATCAGCATAAATTCCTGAAAAATGAAGCTTCCAAGGTGTCAACACCTCTGTGATTTCAGAAACCAGTAGTATAACAAAATTAAGACATACTCAGCACAAGCTGAATATATATCCCTCATATATATGCAGGGATGTTTTGACATTATGTAATTCATACAGAGAATCTAGAATGGACTTTCACACGGCTGATTGTATTTCTCCCTTACTGGTCAGCACAAAACTGGGTTTCTATTCAGGTTTTAGTCTTCCCTTGTGATCAGTGGCTTACCAATTAAAGGAAACTCAAGGATACCCTCATTAAACTTATATGTTTAGCAAAATATTAAAGCCGTGCTGTTGAATTCACAGATTCATTCTGTTATTTATATGATGATACACTACTCATTGTAAGCATAACTGTAGGAATCCAATTTTCAGAGGCTCTGATGTGTATCGAGGCTCACAGTGCAGGAGGCTATTACATCCCTGAGATCTCCCAAACCTTAGGGAGCCAAGCATGCTAAACGTCAGCTCTTTCAGATGCAAACTACTTGAGACCCAAAGTGGTTAACCATGTAAGCATACTCTTACGAATAGGAGATTCTAAAACTATAGGGCCTGAGGCAGCTGCTTAGTTTATAGATCAGTGTTTTGTCCAATTGTGAAAAATAAACACACAAAACTATGAAACCAGCACTTGCTTTTCTCTACTTGTCACCCAAAATCCCATGTATTTTTACACAAATTTTGTTTTACCAATATCTTAGTGAAAGCAAGGGATTGTATTCATTCAGGCATGCAACAAGTAACTTTTTTTTTTGATCAGTTAAGGTTTACTAACAATCTATAACTTCAATTGACTTTATTGTATACTTAGATGCTCTATGATCTCATTAACAGAACAAAATCCATGTTTAGCTATTTGATCCATATGCTACAAGCCGTGAAATATGGTTCAACATTTGTGACAGAGATTATTTTATTATTTTAAACACTAAGATCACAATTATTTATCACTATTTCTTTCCTTTGTTTTCCTAGCATTTAATTAAACTACATACATGAATAAATCACAGTTTCAAAGAGTTTAATGAACTACTCTGTCATGCTGTTGCATAGAAATTTATCTCATGATCACGTGCCTTTGGCAATATAACAATTGTTTACAGGAGAAAGCTAAGTATTTAATGGATATTTGCTCTTTTGGATGTATGTTAATAGCAGAAAAAAAATAACACATGGGCATTTACATTTCACAGAAAGAATAACTGAATTTCAGTGGTGGATAGGTCAAAACCTGAGCATCTCTGACCAACATATTAAGTAGAGTTCCCTGACCCACACCTTAAGTAGATTTTAACTAATAATGTAGAAATAATATGCTTATGTATTACTGTTCTTCTAGATTGCTGTCTTTGAGGGTAACATAATTGTAGTCCAGCTTTACTCAGTGTCCTTGACCTGCAATAAAATTTATTTTAGCTCTCATTATGTTAATTAGAAGAGAGTGTTAGAAATGGTGAGGAAATGAGTAATCATTTTAGCAAATCCAAAGTTAGATTGACAGATTTTTACTTATATTGTCATACTCACAGTTCCAGTGATACAATTTCAGTCTGGTCAGAACTTTATACCAAAGTAATGTCTGCATGAAAACTTTGAATTTGGAAACTCTCAGTTTTCAAGACATTTGGATTTGGATTCTGATCTGGAATTTGTCTCTGACTTAAGTCTAAAAATAGTGAAACTAAATCTCTGATTTAAACACCATATAACTTTCAGATTCACAGTCAATATGGAAAGTGACTATTTCTGGTCAGTTATCCTTATCCTTATGCTTTACCGAGGTGGTAACCAAAATAATAGAATATAAGCAAATGTGACAGATTAGAAACAGGGAAAAATCTAAAAAGGCTGTTTTCAGCTTTGGTTTGTTAGTATTCTACTTTTGGAGCTTTCAGCTTTCCAAAATCTAAATAAACGCTTGGGTTCATGGAAGAAGAAATCTAGTTTTTTTACACATCTCCAATAAAAAAAAAAAAAAGAAACCTGAGGATATTTAAACTCCAGTTGTATTTCATAAAGAATCACTGAAAAGTCATATATCTCACTGTATATTGTAAGTCAATTTTATTGGGGTAATATATTACTGAAAATATATCCATTTAGGCTAGAAAGCATTTTAGAAACTATTAAGTCAGTAAATGCAGACCTGATATGACATTAGGATATACTTACTAATCAGTTCCCGAAATGATGCAAAGGACACTGTTTATAACAATGATTTCCAACAATCCTAACAGCCTCTTACTTCATCTGGAAGCTGAAATTGTTTTAGTTGTATCTCCCCTAAATTTTTCTCATGTGTTCAGTATTACTTTATCTTGTACTTACTGGATGTACTCTAACCCAAATCCCTTGCAAGATAAACAAACTTGCTGTTTACAGAATAACATACATGTAGAACATATGATATGAATTGGAGGGAAGTCCTGGTTTATACAGAGACTGGATATTATAAATAAAAATATTATAATGTGTATGCAATATGTGATCCCTAATTTGGGGATCTACAAATTGTGATATTGAAAAAAAAAAAAGCAAAGCAAAACAAAACAAAACAAAAATCAAAGAATGATTTGCCTGCAAATATTTTGATACTGCTTTTCCCACTGTGAAATAGTTTATGTCAAAACTATTTTGTGTCATACTGTTTCCCTTCTACACATTATAGCTTTCAAATTCTCAAATTATAATGCCAGAAATTGTTTTAAAAGCTGTTTTAAAAAATATTCGTGTGACTCTTCTGAGTATTTATGCTTATTTGAAATGTACATGTTTTGTGCAGAGGAAATGTATCTCCAAAGACCTCCTCAGAATTGTCTTCAGCAGTGTATTGCTCTAGTTCAATCAAAAAAAATATTTAAATAGAACAAAATGAGTGAAAATAATTCAATACATCATGAAATGATCTAACACTGACAAAGCTTCTAAGTTCTACTAACCCAGTTAGGGAAAAAAAACCCTTTATAAAAATCTGTCAAATAACAAATTTTACACCTTCTATAAAAGAGAGAAGAAAGATATGTTGCAATAAAATCAAAGCCAGAAATTGAACTCAACTTTTGGGCGTAAGCTTGTAAATGCTACCTATATGAGAACAACCCGCAGGAGGAAGTTACAGCAAATTTACTTGTGTATTTGCTTGTTCCTAGTAGAGAACGAGTGTTTTGAGAAGGCCAGTAAACTACTGTAGTGTAGTACAGGTAGGCTAGGATCATCAGATGGACAAGAGAAAAGTAGGCTTCCCGCTCCTGTCTGTGTTCAGTAGGAAGTAAGCTCAGGGTTCCCTTGGACTTTTTTGAAAATCTCAGTAATGCCTTTGAGACACATTTCCATTTAAGTTATTATTCATTCAGAAATTCAGTTCAGACATAGATAATTGAAATATCACTGTTATTTAGAAGCTCTTGAATATCTGACAGAAGACTAAGTCTTTTATGGCAACAAGAATGTATGCAACATTTCACACCGTGTTTTTACAAAAGGAAGTAATGTTGAGAGACCTGAGATATATTATAATCTCTGTTTTTTAAAGGAAAAAATTACTTCTAACTACACTTATTAACATAGTTAGCGGATACAGAGAAATGTTTTACTGATAAACATCTGAAAACTTTAAAAATTAGTACTTGCCTTGAGTTCTTTTTGCATTCATTGTGTATATTCTTAATGAGAAGATAAATGTGCTTTTTGGGACTCCAGCATTCAGTTTAATATTAAATTATTTACAAAAATAGCTTATACATGATTAATATATTTTTTAAAAATAATCATTTATTAAAAGTCCAGCATTATTATGGTCTGCTTATAACATCATTATTACTTTGTTATAGAATTGATGCCTGTAACCATCAATAACATTCATCCTTTTCAAGTATACAACACAGCTATAAAATCTATTAATCATGCATTACGTTGTTATGATTGGAACTTTTATTTATAGTGTAACAAAATTAAATTTATAGTTTTCACCTCAGGTAATATGTTTCAAATTCTGAATGTAATTCTTTAGATATAGTGTGTCACCAAGCACTGAAACGTGGTATGTCGGACATCTAAATACTTGTGTCCTTGGTGTGTGAATATTTCAGTTTAATTAGACTAGTTCTGAATGTTTCTATTCTGATAACGTGCTTAAGATAGAAAGTCATGTTTTTAGAAATAATTATATGTAGCATTGTTTTCATAGCTTTTAAAAAAAAAGAAAAAAATATCTGGAAAATATAATGTCTCAAAAATAAATGCTTTAAACCTTTTAGCATTTTGTTTCCCCCTTGTAAATAGCAGTTATTTGCCAGTATTTCCTCTGCTTTACAAGAAAAAAACTCTGTAGCCACTAGATAACATTTTTGTTAGTAGTCAATGACGTGATGATGGAAATTATTTTGTAAAGAACACTCTGAGGTGGAAGGTGCTTGGGTTTGTTCTTACTGGTATATGGTTTTATTGGATGACATCGTTTAAAAAGACAGACGAGAAACAAAAGCGAAGGAAAACAAACAAAAAAAAAACCTCCCTGGGACTGAAATACTTTGTATGTGTTGTTATTTGCAGTGCATGCCAAGACATTCATGGGCACCAGAGCCAAGCTGGCAAGCTAATTAAATATATAAATGTATATGTTTAAAACAGCCTTATAAGGAGCATTGGAAATCTGCAAGATGAGCGAATATCTTATAACTTCTTCCGCAGGTGCGAGGATAGCTACAAGCCATGGACTTTCTGTCCTGCTTCTTGTTTGTGGCTTTGTGAAGGGTGCTTTGCTTTAATCTAAAAGTGCTGACTTTTTCCAATATCACTTTCTCTTCTTAAAGCAAAGAGCAAATCGCCTGTAAAATCCACGGAGCGGACAGCAAAGTTGACCCTAACCTCCAGCCACCACTCTGCACCCAATGTACTCTAAATCTCTACACAAGGAGCACCTTCTTCAGGAAGTACAAACAAAAATACTAAATAAATAAAATAAATAAATATTATAAAAAGAAGAGGATACCACATGTTTTCTTGATATATCTTATTTTCTTTGGCGTATCACTGATCTTTTATTTGAAGAGAACTGATGTGATGTAATCAAACATTTTGTAACAGCAAGACCTAGTTTTCTTTTCTTTCTGCAAGGAGAAGCCTCGTCCTTGACTTCTCAGGGGTTGGCCTGCGAGTCATCAGTATTACAGAATTAACAATGGATGGCGTTTGATTTCCTATGCTGAAAGAACCATTCCAGCCTGGAAGCAAACAGAGGCCAAATAATGAAACAAGATCTAGTGATTTAACATCGACCCCAATAAAACAGCCCACAAACTTTATCAAAGAGTTTGGTTTTGGTGTTTGTTTTTTTTTTCTTTTTCAAGAGGAGTAGGGAGGAGAAAAGAAATTCTACAAAGCAGCTAAACAGACTAGAGGATGTTGTTTCTGGAAAACAAATGAGGATATTTTTGGTTTTAGTTGTTTTTCTATTATTATTATTATTATTACTTTTCTTTTTCAACTGTGGGTTTTTTCCCTGTCTTTTTTCATTTGTTTCTTGTTCAATGGTGGCAATTACTGACTTAGGCCAACCCCTGATGACTGCGTGGAGGTTTATATATACACATTTTTCTTTTTCGTGTGCGTTCTATATTTCAGTGTGTTTTCTCTAATTTTGCAACTCCTGTATATGCAAAACTAAGTTAAATTCTGTAAATTGCTTACAGTCTGTGTGATATAACTTCAGAGTAGACATACTTTGGTCCTCATGCAAGTCAGTTTTTAATATTATCTATATGTCGTGCCACCAATAGACATCTTTATTTCCTTTTTTTTGACAAAACAACACTTTTTTTTTAGTTTATAATTCAGTACTGTGTGGATTTTGTAATACATGCTTTCACTTCCACTGGTTTGACCCCTTACAGCCCTGTGTTTACTCTGTAAATGCACATTAAAATTTGTTATGGTCTCTAGACAATGAATTATTTTAGTTTTGTGTATGTTGTGTTGCAATTCAGTTGCTGAAAGGTTTTTTTTTTTTATTTGTGATGTTCATAGAGGATGAAAATATTTGATCACTAGAGACTGTACAATGCAGGTTTGCAGTGAAATGCTGCATATAAGGGAAGGTTATAAAGGGAAAACAGACAAATAAAACAGAACATGGCTTAAATGCTATTATTTTGGTAAAGAGTTTTAGGAAAGTAAATTTATTACACTGATAAACTATATTTGCATCACAGCTCCTTCTACATGGCCAAAGAAGTGTCTTTCTTTGCTTTTTCTGGAAGTGGATTGTCATTAGTCATTGATATTCTTAATTAAAATATTTTATGTCTGTGAACTGAGCGTGAGAATTTTGCTGTTGAATGAAGTAATATGCATTACATGAATTACATTCATTAATGCAGGAAGAAAAAATTTCTACCATTTGCAGCTGCAATCAGGAAGGTTTTTTTTCTTGTTCCCTTCCTTCCACTGATGCTGAACAATCCGCACCCTTTCATTTATCAGCAATCACGTATACCACATACTTATTATGATCTATTTACAGCAGCATTAAGTAGCTGCAGTGTGGTCAGCTGTGTGATTTTTTCTGCATTTTCTAAGTAACGTAGAAGGAAGTAAAAAAGTATGTTTAATATCGCACCAATCCATGACCTACAGGCCTAACATTTTATTTCAAAATGCCCATAAGTCTGAAGTCTTCTCCCATTAATTCCAAAGGAGAAAGAACAAATAGTAGCATAGAATCAAAGGGTAACACACTAGCACTTTGGAAGAGGATAACATATCCTTGCAGAGAGGTTGGACTAGATGACCTTTAAAGAACCCTTCCAATCCAAATCATTCTGTGATTCTATAAATCTTATTTTTGTTAACCATACCTACTGGGAATAGTCATTCTTTGATTTTAGAAAAGTCTTAGCAGTAATAAAGAGAGTAGAAGTTTGGTCTAATACAGACAAACCAGGAATAACTGTCAGGAGAAAAAAAAGGAAAAAGTTCTTTTATTTAAACATAAAATTAATGACCGACTAGGAATATTGTGTATTGAAAAGGTTTTGCTTCATATTAATAACAATTTATCAGTCTACTGGCAAAGAAAATAGAAACAGACCCCGTTAAAGTGTTCTGAATCAAAACCAATATTGTGGATCAAAGAGGAAGTAAATTTAAAAAGAACCAGAGCTTTTTGAATTCTCATTTACTGAGCACACCTGTGGAACCAAACTTTCAGAGCTCTAGAGGAAAGGCTACATTCTTCCTGTGAAACAGGTATCTATGACTGGATGCTGTGAGAATCTCCTGTGTGGAGTTCAGAAACCTCAGTTTTCCAATGATCATAACTGGAACCAAATGCTTAACATCACATGTGTTTCATATATTTGCTCTACACATATATAGTATATGAATATTCTGTGTATGCACATAGTCATATAGACAATCTGTAATGACATATAACATTTTTCAGAAGCAGCTTAGTCTCACATTATTAGAGTTAGCCTCTGATTACTGTGTTACACTGATATTGTCTTTTGCTTTATGCTGTTAGCTGCTTAGATATAAACCACCACATACTAAGATTAAAGAACCAGACCAAACTGAAAGTAAAATTCTAGACCACTCAGACTAGTGTGATACAACATCTCAGAAGACATTACCAAGGAAAGTACTGTACTGTGATTTGCTATTGTTCTTCAACAGTGTCGACAAAACAAATCTTAGGACTTTTAAAAAGCCTTTAAATCTTGCATGAGATGCTAAGGAGATACAGTAGTTGTCCTCCTTCCCCCCTTCCTAAGATAAGAAACCCAAATTCTTCATATAAGCCTGGTCCAGCCCTTCTGGATACGGATCTAAAGCCTAGCTTTATTGTTTCTGCCAAGCTGTGTGGATGCAGCAGCAACATCTCCTAACAGGAGCAAGAATGGCATTTCTAAATTCTGTGCTGTGTCTTAACAGTTGTTCTTCAAATCAAGAATCTGCTGGAAACTCTCAGAAACTCTCAAAATGAAAATTAAGCTGCAGTAGCTTCTCTTTTTCCTAAGAATTTAGTTATGAATAATATTTGGTATAGGAAATGAACTACTGCCATTTTCTGCCCTGGCCCAGTTCTAGTTTGGATTTAACACTAATAGAGAAAAAACTGGCTTAAATATATCCTTAAAAGCTTCAATGAGTTAGGTAACTAAAATGACAAGTTACATCTAGCAGGGGCAAAATCTCTCAAAACCCAATGTCCTTAACCTTTCTACAAAAGCAGTTTAGTTTTGAAGTGGTTGTTTACATGACTTGTGCTTCTCCCTTAGTGTCCCCAGGCCTCACTGCATATGTGATTTTCTTGAGCTTGTTCCAGCAGTTTTATTTTTAATAGAAGAGTAAACATGGGTGAGTATGAAACAGTTTTGGATTTCAAGGTATATGCCATCTGAGTACAACTTATACACTTTGAGATGTTATGTCTTGTGAAGCTAAAAAAACCATACTCCAACTCCATTAAATGTCAATGATGGTTTTTGTATTACAGGAAAAAAAAAGATTCGTAGCACTTTTTTACTACTATCAAGGATTAGTACTACTGCAGAGCCTGTCCCATAAATTCTCCTCCTTTTCAGAGGTTACCACTATTCTTTTAATCTCTGGAACTTTATGCATGCAAGTTGCTGCATAACAAGTTTGAACTTTCCATTCTTAACTCCCTTTTGCAGATTTTGCAAATAAATTAATGGAGTAGGAGGGGTGCTCAGACCATAGATTTAAAAAAAGCTTGGAAGACTAATTTAAGATTGAGAGTTTTTTCCTCAGAAGTCCTCTTAAGGAAGGTACTAAAAAATTTGAATTGTAAACACTGAATCTATCATGAATTATTGTTATTTCTTTTTCATTCTCAATATTGAATATTTATATTACAGCACTACCTGAAGGCAAAGATCAGAAGTAGGTATAAACATGTGAGACATCACACCAAAAGCAATGGGACTGCTTAGAGGTTCATACCTATGCATGTAACAGTGCTGCTGCGATTTAGGATCAGAACACGCCCTAAAACCAGTTTTTCTCACATTCGTTCTTTGAGGTATTTTTGCTTTGTTCAAATAAAATGAGGAAACAGTGGCCACTTCAAAAATCTGAATGCCTGCATGATATTTTTCAGTGTTAAATATTTAACTTCTAATGATCTCTACAGTGATGTCATTACTTAATTCACCATTAAAAAAAAAAAATGCTGCTGCTAATCTTCAACTCCTTCCTCAAAAAAAAAAAAAAAAAAAGGAAGATAAAACAATTTAAATCTTTGCTATTTGCAGAATGGGAGAACGTTTGTCCATGACATTACTATTGGTAAATGTCAAATGTTGTTTACAGAGCTAAAAACATTAAGAACCAAGAATGAGATCAACATACTTTGCTATATAAATTTTTAAAGGTTAATCTTCCGTGATTAGCTTAGCTAAACAATACTAAGGACAAAGTAAATTGCTTAATGCAAGTCACCATAAATGGCTTCAGTCTTTTGTTCTCTGCTCCCTAAGTATTGATTTATTTGATTTCACAGTCATAAAGTTTGCACATACATTCACATAGTTGAAAGATTATACATAGTTTTCCTAGTGCTCTTCATCTAAACAATACAGGAAGACAATAGCAAAGAAGAAAGTTACATTCATCTGCACTAATGAATCACAATCAGTCGGCAGTTACTTGGAAAGAAAGAAAAGTGTGTTTTCTTGAGAGTCAAGTGCAATTGCAATCTTATTTCTTTTTGTGCTGTTCTTTTTTTTTTGCCAATGCTTCAATCTAAAAAAAACCAAGACAATACTGTATTTCTTACTACTTACTTCTTACAAGATGAAAGAGGACAAAATAAAGTTGTGTTTATTATGAAAGAAGCTGGGGGGGAAAAAAAAAAAAGAATCTTTTCATTTAACAACAATCCACATGTTTGCATTGTTCTATCACCTCAAAATATCTGTGTAGATTTACAGGGAAGGAGTGACAGAGAAATTGTTTTGTGTTTCAGCTTGACTTCCCAGCTCTAAGAGTGTTCTCAATTAATTGTAATCCTATAGCTAAGGACGGGGCTCTTCTGTAAGTTTTGCAAATACTGTAATTTTCCTTGTATCTACCAGTGACAGATTGGTTTGAGTTTTGATATGATAAATACTTGAACTCAGAATATTTTTCCATACAGTTATAAATGTTATGGCAACTATTAAAGCCATAAACAAGTCTGGAAAAATATCACAAACTAATAATCTCTCAAAAGATTCAAAATATGACAAACATCTTAACCAAAAAAAAGGCTTTTGGTGGGATTTTTTTTTAAAGTGTTATTGTAGCCCACTTTTATCCAAATGGCTATAAATACTCTGGATTTGATTTCCAAGTGTATTGTGCTGACAGTACAGAGGGCCTTGAGATGAGAGAAAATGAAATTTTCACTTATTGAAATGCTCCTTTACATTGATGTTACAGCACAGAAGGAGATCTTGTGTGTGTATGAGACTATTTACAGTGACAGCTCATAAGGAAGCCAAAATGTACATAATAGACTATTAATTCCTTTCCTCTTTTTATATTCCATGAACTTGAAGAACAAGAGAGAAGATTGGATTTGTCAATTAACTGCTTAAAATAAACTATTTCATTTAAATCTTTGAGGAAGCAAAGTCTCAAATATTTCTTATTAAAAAGACTTGTATAACTATGACCTTTAAATTATACGGGGTTTAGATTTTTAAGCAAAGTTATATATATTATATATGAATTTTTTTGGTACATAAAATTAAGAAGGAAGGAGATTATGACTTCTTATTTTACTTCTGATAGAAGATTATGTTAATTGCAGATGATTGCTTTCAATATCAAATGATTTAACAGACCTTTCAAATCATTGGCAACTATACTTTTAAAAAAATAGGTGTCAAATTTTCTTATCACCTGTACTACACGGAGGTTTCAAAAATGTTGCTTATTCACAGAACAAGCTTATTATAACAGAAAAGGAGGAGTTCACACTTTGTTAAAAATAAATATCAACATATTTACTAAATCACTTCAATGTCTTTTTCTTTAGTGAATCAGGCACGAGATGTATTACTTTTGTCCACATGTGACATTGCTTCAATGGGGCTAAACACTGACAAAAAAGACATGGAAATGTGGATCCTGGTTGTTTCATCTACAAATTGGATTCCTGTGTGAGAGATAGAAAACAGAAGGTGTGATTCTTTCTGTTTCCCTACAACAGCCAACAATGAAGGATCTTTACAGTGACTACCAAACCAAATCACTGCTGTAAAAAATAACGTGGATAGTTCAACTCTGCAATAAGGTGAAACACTCAATGAAATTAAATGCAATTTCTCTATCAAAATGCAAAGGTTTTTCTTCCAAAACTATGACTCTTTCAACTGCTCTGAAGGAAGGTCTTGTAACAATGGCGACCCTGAAGACATTGTCAGTTGCCTCCCCTCCATGAGCACTGCCCTACACTTGATTATCAAGGATGAGGGCACTCAAGAGATGATTATATATTACACAACAATCATTTTCTTTACTTAAAACTGTATTTTTTACTATTTTTTTTTCATTTTATAGCAGAAAAATCTTACTGCATCACTTAGCTAATTTTCCTTTAAAAAGTAAGGCAATGTTTACATGATTTCAGAAGTATTATAGGTTGTTGGGTTTTTTTTACAAAAATAGTTCTTAGCATTTAAGATAACAGAAAAGGCTTAAAAAGTGACCCAATAACATCCTAAAGCAGTGTATGTGTCAAAAGCTATTTGTGTTAATGGAAAAAAAAGCAAACAAAAACCTCCTGACCTGGAGTTCATTCTAATCAGGTATGCAAGATGCTGAGGAAAGAAGATGGCCAGGAAAAAGCTGTTGGAGTAATACTCCTGATGGTGATTTGATCTTTGTCTTTAACCTTTTCAGTATACTTCTTGAAACCAGCATGAGAATTAATTCTGAAAGGGCTTATTATGCACGTGCAGCAGCAGAAATAATGTATGCAGCAATTCTGACAATCCTGTGCAAAGCAGAAGACCTACTGAGTTTACACAGCAGCACTGTGTACACGGGCAGAATATCTGGCATTGTCTGCTTTCTAGAAATACTGAATGCCTGATATGTAGTGGAGATCTCATCACAGATCACAGAAGGAGCTGCTAGACATATGCTGCTCCCATCTCTGGATGGGATCTGTTTAACTGGAAAAGTTGTTCCTTTTCTAAGGCTCCTAATCGATAGGACAAATAAAATACAGAATATTAAAAAATAAAGAATATTGAACAAAATTCTTCAGAAGTCTTTCTCACTTTCTGTGTTTGTGATTGACACTTATAATATAGAAGTTTAATAAAACTGCTGTCCTCAGCAATAACCTCCACAGATGGACTTGGAGAATACTATTTCACTGAAGTTTACAGCCCAGTTTTCTTGCTTTCACTTTTGAAAGGTATGTCAACATTTAAATAAAATATAAGCAAATAAAAAGAAGCAAAAGCATCATATTGTGCCAAAATCCTCTCCTAAAACAATATGAAACATAAATTATAAAGTATATCTAATACTAAACTAAACTATTTTATTGAACACATTAAAGAGTCACTGAACTTTAAAAGTGACTTTTAAAGTCACCATGAACTTTAAGGAGACATCTGGGAATTTATAATCTATTATTCACTTCTTTCAAAAATTAACAATCTTAGAGCTGCTTGCAATTTGGTAAATTAAATGTTCTTTAGTATGGTTAACTACAAAGTTAAACAATATAGGTATCTAAGACACTTGTCATGAAGATACACACAGAACACACAGAACTGTAGAGACAGATCTGCTAATGGTAATATATTTCTTTTTCTTAGCAGATGGGCGAAGCAGATGGATGACTTGTGTTTTCTTCACACTTTTCCTACTAATCAGTAGTTGCCAGCAGTAATGTCAATGTCTACTCTGGAAATATATACATGTAGTGACATTAATTTTTTTTGTTTGTTTCAATTAGCCTGTTTTCCTTCTTCATCAGACTAAGTTTTTGGTAGTCAGAAATATACAGCACATAGAAAAACACAGGCAGTTATACAGAAGTATGTGAGTCTTCAAGTATTTTCACTGAAGATGTTGTAGTGAAGTTGATTGTTAGTATTATTTTGCTCTGATTCTAAGTACAAGCAAATACTTGCCACAGGCCAAAAAAACATAGAAGCATCAACTCAGTCAAAGACATTGGGCCATACTGCTAACTACACAGTACCCTACCTAGGAAAGAATGTATCTTGTATCGACTTTTAAACTGATTTCTATCCTCACCACCAGCACGTATTTCAGCAGAAATAAGCAGTCTAGCCTTAATCCTAATGCAGTTACAACAGTCTTGCCACTGATTCACTTGAGCAAGAGAGAATGGGCCATGTATGAAAATAGAGGAATACAGAAATTAATACATAAATATTAAACACAGGTAGATTGGCAGATAAGTTATCACCACTACCAGCTCATGTCTTTCTTGCAGGAACTACCATGGAAGCATATTTTCACTTTTTAGTATCACAGGCTGCTAATCCTTTTCCTCCCCATCCCCTTCATTTTCTGTTTTCTTCTCATGCATCTATTGTAAAGAATGTATAAATATGATGTGCTCAATTATTAATCATGTATCATTCAAGCCTGGCAAGCATCTTCAGAAATAATAATGCAGAGAAGACTTAGAATTAAATCCCACTTCAGGAGTTTTACCTAAAAATAGCTGTTTCCTGTATCAGCCACATCCTGTTGACTTTCATAACTGAAGTACCAGACTGGAATTCTAAGTAGTCACAAACTGAGATATACTCACTTAAAAAAAAAAAATAAAAATGAATGAATGAATGAATGAAGCTATCCCAACCTAAACTCAGGTGCTTTCCTCTGCTGTACTGGTACAAAGAACCTACTGTCTGTTGAAACTATATGTAAAGTCATGCAGTAACAGGATTTGTTTGCCTAGATTACAGAGGACTGACATTAAGGAGGAAAGAAAGCAAAGTTTTAAATCATAGTCTACTTTTGGGTGGCCATCTTGAAGAGGTCTGATTAGAATTCACTAAAACACTCTTTCTGCATTGTAGAAGATAAAATTATTTAAAATGTCACCAACATAGCAGCCACTAAAACTAAGAACAAAGAAGCTCCATTTACTTTAAAAAAAAAACCAAAACCAAAACAAAACAGGTCAATTCTGAGAGAGAGAAGAAAGGAGAAGTGGGAGAACTGGAATTGCTGCTCCTAATAACAGGGGCAAAGTAGGACAGTATACTCCTAGGGTATATTTTGTTCCTAATCTCTGTTCCATAAAGAGTATCTTCTTATTACATAAGCAGACATTGCTTCCCTTGCTTTCAAGGGTGTAAATAACAAGATTTGGATAGTTTAGGGGCTGCAGCCGTGGCCTCCAGGGAAAGAGGTCAGGGACTTCCCTAAGCTGGACACAAGTCATTTCCAGCAAACTCTGTGACAGATCCACTGCTGGTCATAGCTGAACCCACCAGCGATGTGTATAATGCCTCTGGGAAATTATATTTAAGAAAGGTCAGACAATGATAGGGAGAAAAAGGAGGAGGAAAGACCAGGGTAAGAAACAACAAAGGGAACACCAAGGTCAGAGGAAGAGGAGGTACTTCCCTGAACGGATTGCAGCCCATACAGAGTCCACATCAGAGAAGAAGAAAAAAAGTGAAAAGTAAAGAGCAGCAGAGGAAAACCACTGTGTACTGATCTAACTTCCCCTCAACAACAACCTTGTATGGTGCATTGCCTCACTGAAGGAGCTACGGCAATAACAAGGAAGAAGGAAAGGAATTTGTAGTGAAGTTGAGCATGGAAAAAAGGGAAGGAAAGGTATTTTCCCCAAGTGTGTAAAAGATTGGTTTATTGTTCTTTTCTTTCAAATACCCAAATCAGTAATTACATATTTATTTTGATTGTCAGGAAATTAATTTACCCCAAATTGAATCTGGTTTTCTCACAATATTTCCCTGCTCACTGACTACTGATAAGGGTGATGGTTCTTTTCAATGTCCTTCTCTGCTTTGTTTTCCTTCAGGATCATTTTTTTTTGTTGAGTCCTCTGAACGTTTATTTCTTAGTGCCTTTGTTTTTCATTGCAGTTCTTTATGTCTCTCATAGGAAGGAAGGAAAGGAAAAGGGAAGAAGATACTTTGATGTGTCTATTGAATAGAAGAGACTTTGTATAGTCTAAATAAGTACTCTAGGAATTCTGAAGACTTTTTTTAATAACCTGCAATATTTCCTTTTCTTCCTACAGGTTTCATAAAGGATATTTGTTTATTTATCTATAGCATTTCTGATTAATTACCCAAAACCTCTATAGTAACCATATTGCCTTCTGTTTGTCTCTTCTGACAAAGCTTTCCACCCTTGTTATTCCTACCATACTCAGCTTCTAAGAGATTCTGTCTTACATGCATTGGGTTTTACAATTTTGCTGAAATCATGTTCTATTCTGCTTTTTCTCTTCTACCTGTAAACTGAAATTTCACAATACTTTTCCAATCAGATATCAACTTTAATTTGTGAACAATTTGTCTTGGAATCAAATTGTCTTTTTAGATTTGTGTCCTGCATTATTTAGAATCAATTTTAGATAAATAGCAGACAGGAGAAACTTGCCAGTCTCTACAAAGATAGCAAGAAGTAGAGGAATATTTTACAGATTTTCTGACCCCTGGAAAATTCTACAGGTAAAGTTTTAAAAATAAAATTTAAAAAGTTTTATCTCCATTTTAAGATAAAGGTTTTATCTCCATAATTTTGTCTCCCAACAGCGACTTCTGCTGCACGTGACTTGTTTAGAGGATACATTCTTGGCCAACACTTAATCTCTTCCTAGTCATAAACATCAAGCCAACTATTCTGACAAGATTTTGTCCTAGAATGGATTCTAGAAATTTTTTCATGTGCATGCACGGTGAACTAAGACTTTGCTGAGCAATAGAAGTCCAGTTAAACTGTTCATGTAGATGTAATCTTCCATTTTTATGCACAGAGAAGCAATACTAATTCCTTAATTTTTAAAATTGCTTTGTATAACTGTGCAAATCTACAAGTCTTGACTTAATTTTTCACATGGAAAGTTTTCCTTTATACAATATGTTTCATGTACCCTGATGAAGTAACACAAAGCCTTCCACTGAATAAGATCATGAGCTGTCTTTGGTTGCTTTCCAGGGTAGTAAATTTCACTTTAGTATTCAATTTGTCTATCTTGCAGTTTATTATTGGCCATATATCACTTCTTTATTTATCTTTCTTTATCAATACTGTTTCCTAATAATAATAACAATGATTTACATTCATATAGTCCTTTCTCTTATGCAGTCCTAATAGTCCTTAAAACTATACATTAGAATCACTTTATCCTGGACTGACATCTCAGCTGAAACATAAGTACCTAGTAACATTCTGCAACACCTTCACAGCTGTTTTAAATAGCAGAGATCAACACATAAAGGTGAAAATGCAATAATAAGTTTTCAAATATACACAATCTAAGTAGCTAAAATAAAATAATGGTCAGTACACTACCTTTACTCTTACAGAAAGCACCAAGGAAAATTTATTAATCAATAATAGGCAGAAGTTTTCATTTTATTTGACATTTTACTTTTATGGCTTACCATTTATTAAACAGAACATTGTTTAAGAGCAAACATTTATCACTCATTTATAAGATATAATACTTATTTCCAGCTTTAAGGTTAGAAAATTATTATGGCATTAAGATACTGCCTTATGCTAACTTTGAAAATACTGACTCATTCTTGCAACAATGGTACAGCATGATTTCTGGAACAAACATAGCTTTCAACATTCAACAGTAGAGTGGCAGGCATGTCTTATTGCCACCAGCATCTCCCTAATTCTAAGATCAGAATGAGTGGATATTTGTTTAATGCTAAATTAATACCTATAGCCCTGGGTCATACCATGCCTACCTGTGTACCTATATAAAGCTACATCATCTTCACTGGCAGCACGTGACTGTATAGATTATGGAAACTCAGAACTGCTTACTAGCGTGCTTACTTCTAATTGGTGAAGAATCAAAATCAGTTGTAAAACCAAGATACTATAATAAAAACCAATGAAGTTCAGCACCTGAAAAAGCAGCTATAACAATTTGCTCTTCTATCTTAAAAATACACATAAGTTTTACATAAAATAATATTAAAGTATTGGAGTATTTCTTAAAATTACTCAGTATGTCAAAATCAAAAGAAGAGAAAAAATCGTACTTCTAACACTATCATCCATGAAAATTACAGTCAACAGAATTTATTTATACTTTCTACTTTGTGCAATACTATGATTTAACAGCACCTATCCATTGACTGCTCTAAATTTATCTTTTATTTTTGTATCTATTTACATGTACAGCTAGACCAGAAATGGTTCAATAAACAGAGTGCACACAATATGGTGAAGGCCTTTCTAAGTCATTATGTACCTGCACAATCTTGGTAGCTCAAAGTCTTTTTTCTACAGAGTGTTCTTTTTCTTTTAGCACTGATTTACTGAATGTGACTGAAGAGTCTCTTTCATTAGAGGCTTTTAGAAGCAGATTAGACAAACAGTTATCAGGAAGTTTCTGATACAATTCATCCTGTATTGGAGCAGAGGAATGAATTCAGTGATTCTCAAGTCCCTTCATTCTACATGCTAGGCTTTTACAAAAGTTGACAACAAAGTCAAATGTTAGAGACGACTTTGACAACTTTAGGTATGAACCAAAGCCATATTGTATCAATGATAGCTTTTTTAATCTATTGCAAACTATATAGGATTAAGCCACACAACAATGATTATTCTAATCCATATTTCTGCAGTCTTTTATATATTTTATCATTATAGCATAAATTGTCAAAGAGATTATGATAATAGATATTGCAAATATGTTTAAATAATGTATTTGGACAACACATATATACATTACAGAGTATCAGATAGCAATATGTAATCTAAGTTGTCAAATGTGTTATGAAAGCTGTGTTTATAGCCCAGAGAGCTGCTCAGTGATTTGTTGAAGGGCAGACATCTGGATCATTATAGTATCTGTATGAACGAAAAATAGACAGTTGATTTCACAGCCATTTTTGACCTCTCTGAATAATTTCAGTCTGACTATGCAAAAACTCTTCCCCAAGCAGACAACAGCATTGTACCCATGTCAATTATTGTAGGCAGTCAATGTATGACTGCTGAATTAGTGATTCAGTCCTTACAGAATTGGTATTTAGATCTAGCATCTGTTTTTCTTGGCTCCTTTCTCTGCTGAATCTGCCAGCTTCTAAATCTACTTCCCTTTCTTTCTCTTACATGCACAGACATTTTTCCCCTGCCTATCAATTTTCTGCAGCAAGCAACACATTGACCTGTCTGGTTTCTTGTGATCATGTTTTTTTTCAGATGCAGTGTGTGACTCATTCTATAATTCCAACAATAATGTTTCAAGTGTCAGTATATTGTTTGATTTTTTTTCCCCCCACCATTACTCCATACACAAAGGGTTATGACAAAAAAAAAAAAAAA
>WHYT01016901.1:318031-359649 GCA_009806455.1 Tetrax tetrax
AAAAAAAAAAAACCACAAAAAAACCCCAGAAAGATCTGAATTCACTGAAAAAGGTAGAATACTTGGGGTAGTGACAGGAATTTTTCACCCAAGTGCATATTCCTTAAACATTAGTTTAAAAAGTGTTAAGACACCATAGAAGACATTCAAAATCTACAGCTTCAAAACTGGAAAGGCTGCAGAAGTATCAAAAGACTTGTTGACGATAGGTTTCTAAAAGGATTTTCACAGCCATTTCATCACGTCCTTCTCTTTAATTTAAAGACAGTAAGGGTCATTTAATCTATATGTGTCCTGAGAACCTAAACAGCTATTAAAACTCATATCCACCAGTTGGCTAAACGTCTACAGACAATACTAAATCTATCCATGGTACAGAACAACATGAGGTAATGCAACTCAGTAAGTGTAACACTGCTTAAAACTGCCCACAAATAGCAACCTCCTCTGTAACCTACCCAGCTTCAGGTGCAGTGGTTCAAAATGTAAACCTATTGATAGTGGCCAAAGTCAGAGACAAAATACAGAATAAATAAGTCCGCAGCTCTCACCCTGAAGGGCATTTCTAATGTTAATCCAGAACACTAAGTTAAGTTAAGTTAAGTTAAGTAGCCTAACAAAAAAAACCCTCACTCAAATAATTAATTTAGGTCACTAAATTGAATAGAATCATAGAATCATAAAATAGTTTGGGTTGGAAGGGACATTTAAAGGACATCTAGTCCAATCCCCCTCCAAGAGGCAAGGATGTCTTCAACTACAGGAAGTTGCTCAGAGCCCTGTCCAACATGACCTTGAATGTTTCCAGGGATGAGGCATCTACCACCTCTCTAGGCAACCTGTTCCAATGTTCCACTACCCTCACTGTAAAATTTTTTCCCTTATATCCAATTTGAATCTACCTCCCTTCATTTTAAAACTATTACCCCTCATCCTATCACAACAGACTCTGCTAAAGAGTTTCTCCCTGTTTTTCTTATAAGCCCCCTCTAGTTACTGGAAGGACACTATACGGTCTCCCCAGAGCTTCCTCTTCTCCAGGCTGAACAGCCCCAACTCTCCCAGACTGTCCTCATAGCAGAGGTGCTCCAGCCCTCTTATCATCTTCGTGGTCCTCCTCTGGACCTGCTCCAACAGGTCCATGTCCTTCTAACGTTGGGGGCTCCAGACCTGGACGCAGTACTCCACGTGGGGTCTCACCAGGGCAGAGTAGAGGGGGAGAATCACCTCCCTTGACCTGCTGGCCATGCTTTTTTGATGTAGCCCAGGATGTGGTTGTCTTTCTGGGCTGCAAGCATATTGCCTGCTCATGTTGAGCTTCTTATCCACCAGTACCTCCAAGTCCTGCTCCTAAGGGCTGCTCTCAATCCATTCTCCACCCAGCCTATATTTGTGCCTAGGATTGCTCCAACACATGTGCAGGACCTTGCATTTGGCCTTGTTGAACTTTACGGGGTTCTCATGCACCCACCTCTCCAGCCTGCCAAGGTTTCTCTGGATGGCATCCCTTCCCTCTAGCATGTCGACTACACCACATAGCTTGGTGTCATTGGTGAACTTGCTGAGGGTACACTCTATCTTACTGTCCATGTTGCCTAGAAAGATGTTAAACAGGGCCGGTTCCAATACCGACACCTGAGGAACACCACTCATCACTGGTCTCCACTTGGACATCGAGCCATTGACCGCAACTCTTCAAGTGTAACTATCCAACCAATTCCTTATCCACTGAGTGGTCTGTCTATCAAATCCGTGTCTCTCCAGTTTAGAGACAACGATGTCGTGTGGGACAGTGTCAAATGCTCTGCACAATTCCAGGTAGATGACATCAGCTGGTCACCCTTATCCACTAATGCTGTAATTCTGTCATAGAAGGCCACCAAATTGGTCAGGCATGATTTGCCCTTAGTGAAGCTGTGGTGGCTGTCAGCAATCACCTCCTTATTTTCCATGTCCCTTAGCTTGGTTTCCAGGAGAGTCTGCTCCATGACCTTGCCAGGCACAGAGGTGAGACTGGCTGGCCTATAGTTCCCTGGATCTTCCTTGTTTCTGCTTGATTCCAGCTACCATGTGGAACAACTCAATCATATGGCAGCTGTAATCACTCTTCACTTTAGTATTACCAAGGCAAATATTTGCATGCAATGTAAACAGCAAGAGAAGAGAGTTCAAAATGAAGTCCTTGCAAATGGAAAACAGAACAACAATTGGTAATTATGACCATTATGACCAAAATTTTCTACACAGATGTACAGGCAGGTGGCTCACAGACATAAGAAGATGAGTTGAAGCCATGTTTTTGGGAGGGATTTTGGAGAGATTTGAGTTACTGCTTCCCATAATAATGAGAGGACAGACCAGAATTTCTAGAGGTATCTGTTTTGCAAGGATCTTGTGTAATGATTATTCCAATGCTATTGAACTCTTGTCACCACCTGTGACAACAAAAAGGTGCTTTGAGAAAAACAAAATCTTAAGATTAAGGGAGGCAACTCTAATGATCTATTTTATTACTACTTATCTGGCATTGATTCAAGAAAGGTCTCAGAACTCTTCAAAACTTGTGTAAGTTTCTGTGGAACCTTTCAATAATGTCAGGGCAAAAATTAAAGGAAGTCTTGAGCTTTTTGACTCTTTGAGAGACCTCAGAGAATTATTATCTTCTCATTTCAGTGTATGCCTACCTCCTGGACTCTTATTCACAGAAAAAAAAAAGTCTACAAATTCATAATCTTCAGCAGTATAAAGAATATATTTTCCTATTTTTACCTATAGTATTGATACAACTTCACCTAATCAGTCACTTATACCTTTGACTTTCATAAATCCTTTCCAGTTTATAGCATATTACTGAATGCTGAAATACAAAGCATGTTGAGCCAACTACATAATTTTCTACTAGGCTACTCAGTTAAACACCACTACTTTTCCATGTGCAAATAAAGGATTTTTTAAATTGTTTCAACACTTTCTAACCCTGCGTTTCTTTCTCTTGTTTAAATAAGTTGATCTTCATTAGCTTTTAAAATTAATGATATTTGAAATGCCATGCCATTCACTTTCAGCTCTGAAAGTAAAATAGCAGGTTTGACTTTGGGAATTCCATCAAAATCCAATAATCCAACTCTTACATTCCGTGTTTGCTCTGCTACTCAGCACATGAAGGAAGAGAGCCTCTGCAGACATCTACTTTACACAACCACAGGTAGTAAAGATATACTTTCCCCTCCATTCCTTCCTCAAGTAAAATGAACTCATATTCTTAGCCCAGCAACATTTCTCTGTGTGTGACCAGTATCTCCTGCTCCTGACCCCAGTGATATTCTACCAAGCATTCCCAAAATAACCTATCTATCCCTGTAGTGTTGGGTGACATATCTGTATGTTGCACTGCGTCTTTGAACACAGTGGGACAAAAATTCCAAAATTTTGTAGAACATTTTATAATCATTAGGATATACTTTTAGAGAAAAGTGGAAAAATAGAAGAGTTTGGTAAGACAGGAGAATCAAGCAGGCACCCAGGTCATTTGGCTCCATAGACTTAAGAGTTTTCTTCCATCTGCCAAGATGGCAGTTAAAGACAATAAAGTTAATCCCTGACAACATATGTCAGCAAAATTTTCCAGAGCTTTTACATTCCCTTTAATAAGAACCTTTTAAAAAAGCCATTATTTCTTACTCTCCAAATTAGTTATTCATTGTCCTTTACTGACTATGAGCAACCCTAGTAACATTTCAATTGCTATCAGAATATTTATTTTATTTCCTAGCACTACCTTATCCTATTTTTGCTACTGGGTATCACATTACAGAAAATTAAATAGATAAAAATAATAGGAAGATAAGTCTCTTTGAGAAACCAAATCATATTCATTAGACTGTTCCCAAAAGAAATAGCTTTGAATTCAGGGGAGAAGTGCTATTCTCTTCAAATCTTTCTTTTCTGTCTTATGTGTATTCCCATCAATACCGCAATTCTGTAAACTATGAACTGAAATTATATTAGCCTTTCATAGACAGTGAGATGTCTATGATGAGAAAGAGAGAAGGATCATCACTCTCTTGCTGTTTCCATGTTGTGATTTCTTTGTTATGATCTCTGTAACTCGATCACTAGTGTTATTTATTAAACAAGATTAATTAATGATAAGACAAGGCTGTTTCACATTGGCTAATATTCATAGATCAATACAGTTCTTCTGATCTTTATGGAAGTGACATATTAAATATATAATTATATTTAAAGAACTCAAGTTAACACAAATAGGCAGTTTTCTCTGCCAAGCCTCCATTTTTAATTGAAATTAATTAAACAGTGTTCATTCAAAGCAAAGTTGATTTCTTATAATTTGTCGGCAACTTCTACGTGGCAGTAATGGGTAGAATTATTTTCAAATGTAAAAATATACTATATCTTACTCTATAATATGTCTATAACAATTTACTTAATTTTTTTTATCCCTATGGTTTAATCAAGAGTAGCTTGCCAAACTATTATTATGGTCTGTGAGCTCCAAGCGTAGTCCTCAGCTACAAGCTGAAGTAACTCTGAATTCAACTGAACAATAGCAAATTACAACATCAGGGTTTCATTCTCTCTTGATCGTTTAGAGTTTAGAGTGAGACTGTCACCTTCAAAACCCTGACTGATTTCAAGCTCTGATTTGTTTATATTATCTCTGTCTTTTTTTTGTGCGGTTGCAAAATTATATCACCTAGGTGCTTGGTTGGCAACATCACTGTAAGCAAAGTCTCTCCTAATTTGATTTTATGATTTGGATTTTGCAGACACTTTAGATATTGATAATATAGACTGCATATGCTGGCATTAACTCAGCCAGTTTATGAGCCTATCTGTGACTATACATTACAAAGCAGTGACCATGGGAAAGTTCTGCTGAATGGCAGGCATTTATAATCTTCCACATCTCCTACCAAATTCTTCTTTTTAAGGATGAAATACTCATCTTCTCTGCCATGGTCAAAATACAGTTATTAGATTTTTTATTTTACTAAAATTATAGTATTCGCTACACATCCAAACCCTTAGGAATGCTTTATATTTTGCATGTTCTGCCATCAGATCTTCTCCAATGATCCCTTCCTACATCTGATTTTTTTCTCTCACTTACATAATGCTCAAAGATAAAACTGTTTTGCCCCCTTGGATTTGTATATTTTAGGTTTAACTTTATTAGTTAAATTGGTATTTTTCTGCTAAATCTGAATGATTACAATCAAACACAGCAAGAATTATATTCATTTTTGCCCTAGTGTTCTTGAAGTTCAACAAGTCCTACAGCAGCAATTAGCTGGTACTGTCCTCTTTCTGCTTTTTGATAATTAGCTAGCATTTCAGGATTTTTACCAAAAAAACAGGCTCTTAAGACAGAAAGTCCACTGTGTACTCAAAAAAATCTTCCTGCTTATCTCCTCCTGAAACTGTGAAGAGCTCTTCTGTGCTGTTTTATGAAGAAAGAAGTACCGTGAACAACAGGTAAAATACAATAATTATTTATTGCAAGCAACTGCTTATAGATACTATTGTAGTAGGATGCCACTAGTTCTTTTTTTGCCCTCTAATTTCTGTAGAAAAGGAGCCCAAGCGGGCTATAAAAATCAGTGTGGTATTTCCTTAAGTGAAGGATAAATAGAAAAAGCAGTAGATGAACTCTGGAATTTATTATTTTAACAAGTAATAATCAATTCAGGATTGATAGATACACTTAATTTAAAAGAGTAAGCATTCTATTGCAATAGAAGAAGCAAAATACTCAGCTGATTGCTATATTTTGCTATGGTGAGCATCTTCTACAGAAGTGCTTAACCAGATCATACTGCCATAAGAACACCTTCCATAAGCTATGGTACTTATCAATATCATTTTGGAGGAGGACTTAGAAGAGGCAACTGGACTCCCTTTTGAGGACCTACAACTACAGAGAACAGGGGAGTAAGAAATAAAGAAATTCAACCTCGTTGCATGTATTGACATGAGTCTCTGGGGAAGATTTTCATTTCTTATGGGTAGTGGATGGTGAAAAAATAAAAATAAAATTCCTTGAAGGAGATAATTTGACTATTTGATATTAGCATGGAATTTACATATGGAAATCAAGTTCTAGAAAATATTCAAACCTTGCAAGTGGAAAAAAAAGACATCAATTTGCATTCATTCTGTAAAAATTCAGAACTATTTTATAGTTTTAACACACCTATTCTACCCATTCTAGCAGAACAGTGAAAACTATAAAAGGCAGAAAATTGAAGTTTTGTTGGACAACTAAGATGTGGTGAATTTCAGCACTGAAAGTCACTAAAAGAAGATAACACAGGAGCTGCTTATTAATGAAGACTGAATGACATTTCTATCATAATTTAGTATAATTTTAATCTATAAATCTTCCTTAAATTAATTATTGTTTAAATTAATATTTATATTTTTAAGGGAAAAAAAAAAAAGGAAGATCTAATCTTGATAACAAAACAGGTAGTGACCATAGCTTCTGCTAAATTGCCCTAGTATTTAGGGAAGCCATAATCCACAGTCTAAAAAGTCATACATCTTATTTACAGGATACATATGTCAAATTTTACTTTTCTAGGCATTGTGTCTCCTTGCATATCATCTCAGTTTTGAGGATCTGACTGGGAAGAAGAAATTGAGGAAGCCTCTAAGGTCCAAGACATGAAGAATTAAGAAATATATAAAGCAAACATCTCCAAATTTTATTAGCAAAACTATCTATTCAAAATAGAAAACAAATAGATACCATCTTATCAGTCTGAGAAAAATGCTAAGCAAGTGGTAGCTTCATTATATATCAGTTAAAATGTGAACAGTTTTATATGAAGCTTAACTTAAAAGCATACTGCACAGAGCTATTTAAAAGTGTGAAAGACATGAATTACTGGCGCAATCCATATGAAAAAAGTTTCACAAGGTTCAGGTCACTCACTCTCTAGTATATGCTCCAGCTATGCAGATGTTTACAAGATGCTAGCTGGTCTTTTGAGTACAAATTCTTTAGAATTCCACTGAGAGAATTTCTTGGTTAACAAAAAAAAACCAAAAAACCCATTCCAAAATAGTTATTATTTGGGGAGTTTCAAAATAAATTATACTGATAGGGGTTTCATTTGTCTGGGAAAGGGCTGTTTCAGTACTGTGAGAGGGAATAAGGAACAATAGTGAAGTCGGCTGTGAGCCACTTGGCACAGTGGTTCGGCATACACAGTGAGGGAAGGAGAGAAAGTTTTTAAAAAATAAGTGGACAGAATCAATCTCATGGGGCAGCCAAAGACCTAACTGCCATTTTCATCCGAAGATTCCTTCATTAAAAGAACTGATTCTCCCCAGTAAGCAGCAGTCTTGGCTAATAAGTGTGACTGGTTATGTTCAAGTGTTTACGGAGTAATACTGAAGTGGCAGATTTTCTTACTGAGAGTGTCCTGAACAAGTAAGTATTAAATTAACCACACTTCACAGACTGGGACAGAAACTCTTGCATATATAAGGATTCAGAATTAAGCTACAATCAAACTACACAGTTTCCACTCAGTACAAATGATGATGGAATTTAGAGAGCAGATATTCCTCATCTGACAATCTGTTCCACGGCCACTCTAATGCTAATGGTTCTGGGTCCTTAATGAGGCCAATGCCACTACAGGATTCATCTGGAGTGATGAAGGTCAGCTGCATCACTCTCAACGTGCCTCCTACCAGCACAGAAGCCTGAGGGGAAAAACTAACGGCTCATCAGTGGCACCGATGTGCCTGCAGGAAAACGTTCCTCTGGTTATTTATGGTTGAATAAAGTCATTTACAGAATCTCAGTGGAGCCAAAGGGCCATAACCAGACCTGAGAATATATTTTCATTTTTTAATCCTCATGGGAATTTATAAATATTGTAACTGCACTGCATTCATGAAATGTTCCCCTCAAAGAAAAAGTGGTTTAATCCAAAATTTGAAAGAAGTTTCTGGAGAGGAATTTCTGCAGAATGTTTCTCACTAGAAAATCAGGGTGAAATGCACAATTGGCACATGTCCAATATAATCTATCCATTTAGCTGGGGCAAAAGAAAGCAGGAACTATCAGGGAGAATGGGATAAAAGGGACCCAATATCTTCAACAGTCACCAGAGGTATCTCTGGCAAACATGTAATTTAATGTTAATGATACTCAAGCAAAGTATTTGGTTCTATACTAAGGTATTTTTTGAACACAATTTCTGCTCAAAAAAAAAAAAAAGGGGGAGTTCTCTATTTTCATTTTTGAGCAGATAGAGGCCAAAATAATACATAAAAATCTCAACAATTCCTGTGTGACACTAATTCTCTTTATTGGTCATATCTAGCTCTGACTGGCAAGCATTTGTCTTCGATGAGTGAGAACAGAACTTAATCAGAAGAAAGGACTATGTGAACCTTGAGAAGGACAAAGCAAAGATATTTGAGAGGATGCACGACAGAGAGACAAATAAAATACAGAAAGAGAAGGAGTCAGCATATGAAAGAAGTGTAGGTTTGGGAAGCAACTGAAAAAAAAAAGATGGTTAAAGCTTAAGTGCAGTCTTCCTGCTACTGATCTCAATTACTTTTTCTATCTTAACCTGCTAAAATATAGTTTATTAAGGATCCTAGTTTTAGCTAAATTATAGTGCTAGTACATATTTTAACAATATGCTTTGAGGAATATGTTGTTTAATTTTTATCAGGCTTTCTCTTTTCTACTAGTTAAACAGTACAAAGTGATCTTCCCCTAAATCACTGCATAGATTTAGACCACTTGTCTACACACAAGTGCATCAACATGGACTTATTCCCATTATCTTCATATTATCTATCAAACACAAAACAGAAGCTCTGTTTCAGTTTACTACATCTGTAAAACATCTGTCTGTGAAGAATTACACACAAATTTAATCATCCCTGTGATGAAGTGACTCACAATTTCCTCCAGTCACCACACCATAATACCTATTCTAATAAATAATCTTCTTTCTTTATGTATCAGTTTTTTTCTCAGAAAAGTCAAAATAGGTCCTGACATCTGTGCCATTTTATATAAGCAAAGGATTTTTATCTTATTTCTCAAATTCTATAATCTAAAATACTGTCAAAATCCTTCATTACATTATTTTACTTGTAAATTCATTGTGCCTAATAAAATAATGTAAACTCATAAATAAGTCTTTTTTGTTTTTCACTATATAGTCAACTACCTAGCCAGAAAGTACTAAACAGATCTATGGTCACAGCATTGAACAAAGCAAAAAAAAAAGAAAGAAAAATTTTCATAAACAGGATAGATGTTACATGTGTGTGCATAAAACACAGAACTAAGTACCAGTATTTAGTGTTTTACATGTAGTACAGTTGCCCATGACAAACCTTTTCATTCTCTGCATAATCTCAAACAATCCTGCAGGCTGTTCTGATTATTCTAAACACTGTTTAGATTATTTTGTTGTTAAAATCATAGGTAACATTTTAAAAAAAATTTTTTTTTAGATTTTTGAACATTTGTGTGCAGTTCTGAAACTCACAATTGTATTTAAACCTATTAATCATTTACTTATGTGTTAAAAATTAAAATAGGGAAGTTTTAAAATTGTTGATGATGACAAAGAAAAATTAAAAAGATTTCAAAACTAGATCTGCTCCATCAATCCAAATAGTAAGAAACTTCCATATGATTATAACACTACCCTTAAATGAAGGTACTTTTCAGTAGAATGTATATTCATGTTAGAAAATAAACTGTTCTTTTTATATCAGATGAAAAATTAGCTTTGTTTTACTTCATTTCCTAGTGGAAAGCATTGTGGTAAATGACAGAATTTGTAGAGCCAGGAAAAGGGCAAAAGAAGAAAGTTGTGCATGTTAAAGAATAAAAGAGATTTTTGTAAGCATTCTGTCTGCAGTTCATATAATAACATATGCTCTACTAATTCAATAAAATGAAGGTTCTGTGGCCTACTTTTGAATAAAGTTTTGAAAATCATAATATGAAGTGTAAAATATTCATTAATATATTCATTTAGACTTCCAAGCATCTTGCACAATGTTAAAATTGTGCAGCACATGACATTTCAACATACAGGCTGGATAGACTCTTCAAATTCATAAAATGAACATGCGCTTGCTTAGAGTAGAATACATGCTTATACATAATGATTAAGAGCCAAAACACAAAATGTGCTTGTTCACCTATACTTATTTTAGTTCTACCCCAAAATATGTTAACAAATGAAGCAATGCAACTGCTAATGAGCAGCTGTGAGTTGCACAAACCAGCCCTGAACTTACTAAACTGGACATGAAGTTTTGCATACACTGCTTGTAAATAAAGATGTAGGGAAGTACAATTTTACTTTAATAATGTAGCTTTCTGTGAGCACACTGAAAACTTACTGTAGTAACACAATAACGTTCAATGAAATCTATAATATTAAGAATTTAAATAACTGCCAGGACTGGGGACATAGAATTTACTACAAGGTAATCAACAGCTTCAATTTGGCGAGGGCTGAGTGCTTTGCTGAATAAGGACTTCAACGTGTGCATAAAGTTTAACTGTAAAATATTTTACCAATTATGGTAAATAATAGTGAAGAATTAAGCGGAAATAAAAAATTCTTATGATCTTTCAAATGTATTTTTTGCATGAAGTTAATAAAACTTGTTTCACATACATTTTTATGGAACAGGCTTTCTGAATTGTATGCCTTTGCTTGCAATCCTTTCAGCTACTAAATAGGCAACAACACAGTTTTAACATTTCTCTCCATGCTTTGGTTCATGTCTTGTAAGGTGCTCTATGAAAAATTTCAAGTGTTCAAGAGATCAATTATAACTGAAATGAGTCAAATACTAGTTCCCGAAGAGGTTTGGTGAAATCTAGTGCCTAGTCCACCACGCCTTTCATCCTTATTTAAAATGAATATGGATTTTGACTCATATTCACAGATGCTTGCCTGGGAAATTTTAGCATGGTTTGGACATTAACTCAAACCAAAGTTATGCTCAGAAGCATTTGCAATTTTAACTGGGTACTGACTGAGAAGTACATTTGTAGAAAGGTAAAAAGACTAGCATCTGCCACCGTGGATGTGCTGGAGACTCCATTACCCCAGATGAAGTCTAGTTTTGTGTCAATAGGGAGAGAGGACAATTAGTTACTTGGGTCAAAGACAGAATGTTAAATTCCACACTTACTTATGCCTTCTGCACATCAACCTAAACAAGGTAAAATTTTCAGTGACCTTATCTATTTCTGTCTCTTGTCACTGTGAAGATCAATTTAACTTTATGGTATCCAAACCATGTTTTAAACCTTCTGCTGCCACAGCACATCTCAACATGATTCTTTCATTGAGTACTCTTAGGTCCCCAGTGGGCACTTAATTCTCTCAGGGTAACTGTAATAAAATACAGTCTGACTGGCTGCAACCGACTGCCTGTCCTGAGCTCCAGGCGAAAAAAAAAAAAGGAAAAAAAAAAAGAAAGAAAGAAAAATAAACTGCCTCACTCTTCTACTCTCCAAAGCAAGATTGTAGGGGGCTTAACATTCAGATTAAGAAAGAGAAAAAAGAAGGGAGGGGAAGAATAAATGTGAATAATGTGACTATCTAAGGAGTGCTAATAAAACTGAGACAAAAACTAATAAGCTAGCCCCAAGCATTCAGTGCAAAACTGAACTCATTATATGCAGAGTGAAGACTGTGATTTGAACTCAGTCATAAAAGCGGAATTAAGGAGAAATCTAGGCCTTCAGACAAGAAGTTCTGATTTAAATGCAAGATAAGCTTACACCATCCAAAGTCTCAGTTTTTGATATATGTTTGCCTTCAGCTCACTTGGCAGATATCGCAAACAGAATTAGTTCTGTAAGCCATCTACCCAACGTCTTCTCAAAGTCAAATAGAATAAGTAGTTACAGCATTTATTCAGCATATACTTAAAAAAAAAAATAAATTACTGTTTATTATTTTTATTGCATGCAGGTGGTTGCTGGTATACAACAGCAAACTGAATGTGTTTTCTAAAACAGTATTAAAGTTCGGATATTGTTCTGTACTTAATAGTATTATCATCCACCTTGATTTAAGCTTTAAAAGTCAGACTTCAAAAGGAAGCTTGAGGAGAGATGATGGACCCTTTAGCTGTTTAAAGAAAACCACTTAAGAGTCCTCGCTGTTTCTGCTTTGAAATTTGTTAGAGGGGGGCATAACAGTAATAAATTATTGAGTATAGTGTGCAAAATTAAATGCCATTTACAAATATTTTAAACATTAACTTTCAAACTTCGTTTTAAAAAGGTATAGTCAACAGAAAAAACAGGGTAACAAGGTATTTCATCATATGAACATGTAATGTTTTAAAATTATTAGTCTCAAAGGAAAGTAGTAGCTGTAAATAAGACAATATGCTGATTTGATTTTAAACTTCAAAACCTGTATGTTCCCATGCTGCACACATGGAAATTTTGCAAAATCAAATTTATTTCCCTCAGTTGATGAGGCTACTCTAGCATTTAACAATATGTTTCTATGTGTTTTGAGAAAATATGTAAATCATCTGTCTACTGCAAGGTGACAGGAAGATAAAAGGAAATGTTTGCTGGTTAAGTGTATATAAACATATATATACATATTTAAGCTTTACTTTTTTGACTTCAAACTCCAGTTCGGAGAGTTAAACCAATCCAAGGACCTAGGTGGAAGGTTTGTTACAAAGATTACTGCTCTGTGCTTCAACAGGTTAACATCACTCTACTGCAATCCAGGTGAGCTTTTGAGATTGAAGTATTTTTTCTCTTCCTCCCAACAAGAAAACTCATGTCCTTATTTGCAGTGTTTTAAAGTATGTATTATAGTCTTTCTGAATCTAAGTACAGCATATGTGTCTATTTTGAAAGTTAAAAGTAAAGCTCTTCTGTTATGGGATGAGAACAATCTCACTTTACAGCAATTATTCTAGTTAAGCCCTGTTGTTACAGAGATAAGTGACCGAGAATGCTAAAATCGATTAGCAGTTGCTCTGCATCTTATGGGTGGAAAGCATGGGCAAACAAATGCTGGACTTCTGACTTGGCCATTGTTTACATCTGGAGTGGAGGATTTTGATTTCTTGTGGTATGAAGAATCAGGAAGAACTGTCCTTAAAGCTGAATTATACCCCAAACAGTGAATTTTCCATACTGATTATTGAATGTGTATTTCAATACTGATTATTGAGTAATTAGAAAATTATAATGCATCCTTTCAGCTTTAAATGATTATAGTTTTGTGTGAATTATTGCCAAATATAAGAAACACACACATTTTTCATATATATATGGTGCTTGGAAAATATTAAAATTTAGATATTTGGTGCATAAACTGCAAAATATTTTCTTGTTAATTAAAGGACTTCCAAGTGGTGTCTGCTTTTTTATCATTCAAAGACCAACTAAAACTTGTCTAAAAGTATTTGCGCATGCTTGTAAAGACAGACAGGTCAATTACACGCTTTAAGAGAAAAACTTTAGAGCTTTTGCCTTATTTATTTTCTAAGATGTTTTATATAAGTATTAATTATTGTGTCATGTGTGATGTATAAAATATTTCACAGAAGACTGTTTTACATGCAAAATCTATCAATAAATGACAATTTTATAAATTCAAGAGCCATTCTGATCAGAAGGCAAGTAAGTATATGAATGCCACTGCTAAGGAAACATAATCTGCTTGGTACAGAATTTATTTCATCTCAGCAAAACAAGTTCAGGAAATGTCTATACTTCAGAAAAAAAAAAAAAAAAGACTTTAAAAAAGTGTAAAGATGTCTGTCACTTCAGACATAAAAAGAGCATCCTAAGAATCCTTTGTTGGAATTCAGAAGCTGCATTCTTCCCCTCCAACACCCCTATAGAGAAGGCAATATATCCCTCATAGCTCACTAAATACAGTATTGCTGTATTCATGGACTGTGTACTGATGTTGCAATGCCTCAGAATTTAGTTTTGGCAAGATTACTTTGAACTTTTCTTGACCTGCCTGGAGCTTTGATTTAGCCTGTTTAGCAATAACAGCAATATCTTTTTTTCCCAGTGACTAGGTGGCTATGCCTAGATTGTTTTATTTTTGCATATCTTTGTATTGTATAACCATAATCCTGTACATACAGCCGCAACAAGTAGTTATTCTGGGTAGAATGAAATATTCATTGCTCTAACATAATGGTGCAATGTAGAGAAATACAGGCCTGATATGATAGTGGAAGCTTTAAAAGCAGGGACTCGAAGTGCAATGTAGAGGGAGCATAGACATGGGATGGTACGAAAGGTGACACAGGGTGGCATTAGAGAGCTCACAGCCATGAACAACTCAACTATGTTTAATTAAGGGAAGGCAAACTAAAGCTAGCAAAACCAGCTAAGGGTAACAAGAAGAACAAGAAGAAAGAAAATAAAGTATCCATTACATGCAAAACACTTCCTATATAGAAAATTCAGCTTTAACATGGACTTGCAGATCCTCAAAGAAAGAGCAAAATGGGTTAGCAAGCACATAAAAATGACCCTAAGCAGATCCTGCAGGGAGGAGGAGGCAATGATCATTAATATCACATTGCTCCCAGCAATGGACTAGGAAGCCTGACAGCTTGCATGCCCAACTGAAGCTGTAAACTCTAAGAACCCAAGGAGCAGTGGAAGGGTGAACATAACAGCAAAGAAAGGGACAGCTACTAAGAAGTCTATGTTTAATGACTATTATTGGGTTTTTTTTTCTACAATACAGGGAGTTTTGTTCGTTTGCTTTTTCTATGTTTTTCTGTAACAAATTTAAAGCAATGAATATTCTTTGATTAGTCAGTTAAGTTTTCAGTTACACAAACAAGAAATAATTGGCTTTACATATGTAAGATTTGTTTTCTTTTTGCCATTAAGAAGACACTGAGCTTAACAGACACTTCAGTTTAAACCCTTGAAAAATTCTATTTAAAGATTTTTTTAGTGTCTTAACCCTAGGAAGTGACCTTCCAGTTCAGTCAAACGCATGCGACCTGAAGTTCGTTTGGAACAGTTTCCCTTAGAATTTTTCAGAATGCTTTTCTTTCTATACACCCTTCCTCTTCTTTTGTGTGTACAAACCTTTGCATTTAAAAAGAATTCAGAGGACTCTATAGATTTGTGAATGTATCTGAAAAGATTTTTATGCTCAGCTGTCTACTTTTTAAGATATTTAATCCTAACAGAATATTATTTGAATAAGGCTTTTAATTTCAGTTTCATTTAAATAATATAGAATGGAAGAATGCTTTGATATGATTTGGTTCCTTCTAGAAGAACCAAATAAGGTTCCGATAAGGCTTCCTTTCACTTCCTGGTATGTAGAGCATCTGTGCACATTGAGAATATACCCTTTAAACCTTAAAGTAAGCAATGTATCAACACAAACTGCACACTTAACCAACAGTGTGCTTCTATGATGATCCCTCCTCAAGTGAAAAAAACAACCATAGCCAACCTTTTGCATATGTCCTCTCCAAGAAATGTAAAATAATGAGAGTACATACTCTATGCATTGCCAAAGCATATGGGCTGCTGAGAAAGTCACATATAAGTAAAAACATTAGAAGAGACTACAAAGTATATGTTTTCCCACATGGAAATAGTTCTGCAAAACAAGCAGACTGTAAGTAGGGTAGATTGCAGTTATTCTAACACTAGGTAACAAATTTCAAAGCTGAAGGCATTCATGGAGCTACTCTTTTTCACTTTTTTTTTGTGCATATATTACAGTTACTTCTAGCAGATCTGGAGATCTGAAAGACTATAAGTTTTGATTGAACACGTGTTATTTCCTCAGTGACTATGCTAATTCAGCAAAATGGTAAAACTGAGTTGACTCATCATGAAAATCTGTAGGAAGCTATAAAATACTAGCTGTAAAACAAATACATTTTATATCTATTCATAAAGCCAAGAAACTAAAAATCCAAATCTTCCTGAAATCTGCTGAACTTTACTATGCACTACAGAGTATACATTCTAATATTAAGAATTTAAAAAAACCTATAACCTGATATATGATATAGTCACAACTACTTGGAATAGAATTGCCTTTTAATTTTATCATAAGATAAACATGCATTTCCTGGTAAGTAAGTGTGTTCACATTCCACTACAAGGCACATGTAGAGGATGCTTCACTAATAAGTAGCAAGTAAGAGAAATATTCACACCATGTGTGTCTTCCCTTAATCTGGAAAGAGGTTCGTGCCCAGTGTGCTAGAGCCAATGAGCACACAGAGTTGAGATCCACTTTCTAACATTTAATGCAGTTCTGTACAGAAAGGGGTGTTAGGTAATAATGTGCAAATCTAGCACACCTCTTTGGAGAATTCATAGGCTTTTTATAGAGGTTACAACAAAGGAGAAGTTGCACAAGATTTAATCATTGATTGCCTTTAGTTACAAAATTGGTGCATTTCTGCACAGGTCCTGATTATTGATTAGTTTGTTATACAAAGGCAGTCAGACATTAACATGTAGGGTCTTCCTCCCAGGGGTGTGATTTTTATCATGCTAATTACTTCTGGGCAACCATACAGTGACTCGTCTTTGTGATATCAGCTCATTCTATACCCCCTTATCTCCCATCTCCCATCTCCCTTATCCGGAAGTGACTTATCTTCCTGTAATTCTTCACTCTGAGAAACACATCTTTATCAGAATTCCAGCTCCAGAGGACCTAGAAAAATCTCTACATTTGTACTTCCAGCTTCACGTATAATTTTCAATGTCCTAATATCCAAAATGCCTAAATGTCAATGTGCCCTTGGCCATCATTCTGACACACATCAGCTCCTTTGCCAAGAGAATAAATGTGGCAGAAGCTACATAGGCACATTCAAGTGCTGTCGCAAAACAGAGTACTGCATGCAACAAGCAAACTCCAAAGAAGTTGTGCAGCTTCCAAAACAGGGGTAAAACTGCTAAACATCCTCTGCCTTTTAAATCTCAGAGAGCATCCAGGCAGCACTCCAAGACAAGATATCCTTGTTGAAGATACTGCTTCAGAAAGCAATTCAGTGCAGAAGTTTAACCTATCTTCTCCTTGAAGCTGGTCCACAGAATTCCCTTCTTCACTAACTGTAGAGTGGCACAAATCTTCCTTCTTGGGAAAAGGAAAATATATTTTGCCTGAAGAGCCTCTGCTTCAGTAGTGAAACACACCTAGAAGATTCAAAATAAGCATCTTCCATTTCTGCAAATGGTTGTTCCCAGTGTGACGACTCTGACTAGAACGCAGGTGGTTGCATTCTTCAAAATTTCAAAGGTTACACTTGCAAATTCAAGTGCTGAACAGCCTGGAAACAATGAGGCTGGATGCAACCGGTCTCAAGTCATCCCAAATCCCTCAGTCTACTGTTTCCTGCCTGCTATGTGTCTCTCTGAATACTCAAAATCAGCCATTAGGAAACATCACTGCAGACAAAATTGTATAAAGAGTAGCTTCAGATAACAGTGAGATTTCTACAAATGAAAACAAAAGCTGGCCAAATCTGTTCCTGAGTATTTGTCATTCAAAGTTTCAAAATGTATTATGCTTTCAACAAGAGGATCACCATTATGTAGAAGCAACACCACACCACACTTTTAATATTAATATTTTAATATTTATGTGTTTGTATACCTGTACATTACAAGAAAAATTTATTTCAGCTAAGATTTAACCTGCCTGATATCAGACTTCCAGTCTTGCAAGGAATGAATAAAAACAGTTCAACAGAGGAGTAAGATAGAAAGAATGACCAAAAAAAAAAGTTTTAAGGTAAGAAAAAAATTAAAGTAAGAATAGTTAGGAGAATGATTAAGAATTTTTCTAATCAAAATTATAGCAAAGCTTTTGTTTCGGTTCTGAGAAATTTAATTAAAATCTGTAGATGAGTCATCATCTACAGTGAGATTTAGTAGGTCAGCAAGCCGAAGGAAAAGAAAGAAAAGATGTTTTAAACAAACTGGACATCTGTAGATTGGATTTCCCAACTAGTGTATTATAAGCATCAGGGGGGAAAAAAAGGGGGAAAAAAAATAGCTCAGAAAAGTGTAATTCTCCAAAACGTATGGAGAACCGTATTCTTTCTCACAAGTGACTTATTTTCTCTGTCTGAAAAGTCTTCAGTTCCTAATTTATTTTAGGTATTAGAAGTTTTTAAAAGTTCAAATGAGTCCCAGTTGTCATGTTATGCCAATGTAATGACATTGTTATGTGTAATATATCATCAAACTGACATCTTTGTGGTACCAAAGGGGAATGAAAGATAACGGATTACAATGAAGGACCTTGAAAAGGTAGGTTTCACAGTTTAAAGATTTCAGCTTAGGCAGAAATCCTTTCTCAGTGTAGCAGCCTGCTTCCTCTTGTTCATCTCAATTTTTTATTTTCTCCTTCATTTAGGCTTAAAATATTGGTAACAATCTATTGATTAATGATTGCTTCCAACAACTGTATTTTTATTGGTAGATTTGCTTGAAGTGTCCTATATTGCTGTCAATAGTCTCACAAAGTCTCTGACAATTACAAACCTTGAAATAAAGAGCCATTCCTCATGTATAATTCTCTGGTCATTGTCAATTTTTTTTCATACTAAATCAAGAAAATCCAGTAGAATGATTTGTCCTTAGGCTCAGGACATTCACATTCTTTCTCCTTAGAATTTATGTAAAATCAGTATGCATGAAAAAGAAAATGGTAAAATACATTTTACTGATTGTGTCATTTACCCAAAATCATAGTAGAGTACTGGTAACATGTAAATTCTCTGAATATCTTGTCAAATAATATCTCTCCTTTTGTTTGATTCTATACGTACACAAATATGTATCATTAATTAAAAGTAGAACAGCTACAAAAGGGAAGGAAAGACTCACTGCAAAATAGCCCACAGTACTGTAGCAGCTTCCTGCTGCAATTAGAGCTGGAGCTTGTACCAGAGTTTCTCAACTATCAAGTGCATATTCTAATCATTCTGAGTTAGTTGCTCATCTATTTCAATTATCAGAAATGGGCAAAATGGAGAAGTTGATTCTTATTTTCAAACAAGTCTTCATAATTGTAGGTATTGGCAAGACGTCACCTCTGTAAGCATTGAAAACACCCTTAGGCTGACATAAGCCAGTAGAGCTTCGCTGTTACTCAATGCAGTTTAGGACATGAGACTGAGAGTGCATCCAAACTTCTTTTCCTTCTCATAATTCCATGCAGTCTAAAGTCATTAAAGACTTTGTATGTCCAATTTCTAATGGCAGCATAAATCCTGAAAAACTAAATATGTTTTTGAAACATGATCTGTACTGGGTGTAGGTGGTAAGATTTTGGGCAATGTGGGGGCTGCAGGAGTAGCCTCTGTGTGAGGAGATCAGATGCTGCTGTGTCCCAGACACAGCTGGTTCCAGCCTTCTCTCAAACAGACCCACCACAGGACAAAGCTGAGGATGTCAGTCATGTGTGTGGCTCATCTGGGATAATATATTTTAAAAAGGGCAAAAATGACAAGCAGGGAGAGAAGGAGGAAGAAAATTGTGAGAAAGAATCCTACCAGTAATAAGGTCAGAGAAGAAGGAGGAGGAGTTGCTCCAGGTAACTCTGTAGCCAGTGGTGGAGCAGGTTATTTCCCTGTAGCCCATGGAGTTGACTACTCCGAAGAAGCTTCCATCCTGCAGCCCATGAAGGACTCTGCACTGGAGCAGTCAGATGTTTCAAGAAGGCACTGTGGAGAGCCCATGCTGGAGAATGGCAAAAATATGAGAAAGAAGTGGCAGTGCTGTAACTGACTAACTATAACTCCACATCCCCAACCATCAGCCATCCCACCTTGTGCTGTTGGGTGGGTGTCAGGCTACTGACCAAGGTTAAACTGCAACATCAACATTCAGATTCACTTTGAGCAACGAGTGAAGGTTTGTTCTGATCAATTCCTATGAAAAAAATGGCTCATGTCTCTTCAGTTCAAATCTCAAACTCAAATAATGGTTGTTCAGTTCACTAAAGGGCCAAAAAGTCCAAACAAACATTCCTGTAATTATCAAAACAGGAATATATTAAAGTTAGATCTTTACTGGTTAAGTAAATGAAAAGATTTATCAGGCAGCAGCCAATTAGATCAAAGTCTAAGCTTTAGTAACTTCCTTACCTCTTTTGGGGTGACTCCCAGAATATAATGTTCCATTTATTTTTGGTTTTTTTCTACCAGTTCTCAAAATGTTGACAATGAATAAAAACTGCATACTGAAATATAGTTACTTTTATTTTTAACTTATTTCAGCTAATATATAAATAAAACACTGAAAGTCAAGTAAGTCTTCTACTCTCCTTTCTGCCTATTTCTATTAAAACTTGACTACTTTCTTCTACTCCTGAAGCAGATTCCTATTTAACTACTTTAAAATATTTTGGGAAGGAGAAAATAAAATTCATCCCTCTCATAACTTCTTGAGTTCTCTTATGCATACAAGAATTTCACTTGCAGCTTCATTTACAGATATACAAAGGGACAAACATCCATTATGTCATAATTCACGCTCAAAAAAACCCCCTCATCAGAAAGGGAAATTTCTGACGTCTACCACACCTCAGGAAATGTTTTCTGCAGTTTGCATGTGTTAACAAGGAAGAGAACTATATTTACTCCTCAGAAGTATGGTTCACAGAATTAATTAAATATCCACGTGTATCTAGAGAAAGCATTTGCTGTATCCCTTGGACTCAGTTCTTGGACCTGCGGAGCAACAGTAGTTACTGTTAACTCAGCACTGGAAAGGCTTAGACCTTCTAGAAATTATCAAAGTTGGGGAGAGTCTCTAGAGTGACTTCTAAATGAAACCAGTAAATGGAACAATGCATAAATGGAAACAAAAGTACAAATAGCGCCTTCAGGACATGAACTGTAAATACGGGTTACTATCAATCATATTTAGGCACATAAATAGCAACAGTCTGAACTTCCAAACTGCTGAACACCATGAGATACAGCATTAGCTGCTTAACATAGTGGAGAGAGTAGAAGTCAAGCTGTTCTTCAAATACATCATTAAAGGTTAGAAGACCTAAAATGAGAATCTGAAATCTATTGAAAATTTGAAAGCCTTGTAAAAAGAAAATCCCTAAAAGTTGAAAGAATGTTGTGGTTTGTTTGCCTTTAAGAATAAAATACAAAATAAACTGTATTTTTTTTGTGTTTATTTTCATTTTATTAGGCCTACTATTTATTTGTCCTAGTACATCACCGTGGTCAAGGCTACTTTCTCTTACAAGCTTCATGATGTTTTTGAGTTCAATTACTATATCTTCTGGAGTTCTGAATGCCACAGATATGTAGCACAAGTTTAAGAAAAGCTGGTTTACTTGCTATCAAATATCATAACCTTACCTTAAAGGCTTATAAATTAAAGGATTGGACTCAAATAAAAAGGAAGAGATATCATTACTATGCTATATATTGTATATGAAGAATTGCCTTTAGACTTTTTTACACTTTTTTTGCTGTTAAATAAGAAATAATTTATATATATAGATACACAAATCTGAATATTTTATAGACACATAAAATAAATGCCTAAGTGTTTATATACTTATAAAACATGCACACACGTCTAGCCCTCGAGAGAGCAGCTGGCTCTCAAATTACAGCAATCATTTTTAATTATTCGCATGTACAAATCTATATTTGGTAGCACATATTAACTTCTAGTGAAGTGAGGGCTCAGCTGAGGGATTATTCAAAATACTGAGATGCCATTGGAAAACATTAGTTCTCTGACAATAAAAATACTACCAAAAAGAGCCACAAGAATCAAGACTCTACTGTCTATTTTAACTAAGAATATATATTTTCTTGCAAAGTTTTTTCTTCTCTGGTTTGT
This sequence comes from Tetrax tetrax, assembly GCA_009806455.1. Lineage (NCBI taxonomy): Eukaryota > Metazoa > Chordata > Aves > Otidiformes > Otididae > Tetrax > Tetrax tetrax. The sequence goes on from WHYT01016901.1 coordinate 339,957, forward strand.
TTCTAAATAAAATTTCATTGTTTTCTAGAGATATTATTTCTTGTAGTAAGGTAATAATCTAGTCAGGCCATAGTTCCCCTCAACAAGGATAAACAGACCCAGAACCATAAATGCAACAGAACCTTGTTGACTTAAATTAACTGAAGATCCACCTCAGAATACTTTCTGTGTTATACCATGAAGACAGCTTTTTTTTCCCTTTTTTTTTTTCCCTATAAGAGCTACGTCTATCTCCCTTATTATTTCTCTCTTTACTCCAGCAATCCTTACCTCTTTTTTAATACATACCTGAAAGTACTAAATGAATTTTGGAAAAAGAAACTAAGGAACAGAAAATAAATGCTTTTTGGAACAAGAAACTAATCTCACAGTGAGTCTTAAGTACAACTTGTAATAGAACAGCACATAAACTATTACTTGTCACTAAGAGATGTTTTGTATATTACTTTTCAAAGTTAATTTTGGATTAGTTTTCACAATTAATATTTTCTGTAAGTTTAGTCTCAGATTGCCTCTATTATTTATTAAGAAGTAACAATAAAGACTAAAAAAAGTCCAGGAGTACTGGACTCACATAAAGTATGTGATTTCTTTTTTGTTTTGTTTTGGCAGCTGTGCACACTTATTTATTTCCTGAGGTGAGATTTTGGTAGGACAGAAGGAATTAGATGCAAGTGAAACAAAAGGGAAATAACTGGAAAGAAAGAAATATAAAATAAAACACAGACAGGAAGCAAATAGGGAAAATGGAGGGATGCCGATGTAAAAGTCCTGAAGGAGAGAACAAAGTTGCATCAAAGAGCAATTCAACACATGGGGAAGAATGTCCAGATTAAAAACCCTGAAAGTCATTAGGCCCTAAACACCTCCTTTATAGCCACCATACTCTGCTCAGATCAGATTAATTTCTAGGTATTCTAGGAATTATTTTTTTTCTTCACTGATTTAATGACTGAGGGCTTCTTGTTCTTTTCCCTCTTCTTTCCACCATGACATTAAGGATGGGGTCACTGTTCACTGTTCTAAGTATTTGCTACAGAGGAAGTAAAATAAACTCTAAAACTAGGCAAAGATACTGGTTCAGTCCCGTGTTCAATAAGAGTTCAGTCACAATCATAATCTGATTTTCCTCAAAACAGCCTAGGGATATCCCAGCTCAGCATTTGTACAGTCAGATTTTGCTTGTCTGGTGAGACTGGATGTGACAGTATTTAGGATAGTACAGCTACTTGTGACTAACATTATTTTTTTTTGGCTACAAATTTTCCTTCTCTTGTTAGTGATTTGGAGAAGTTTGGTTTTTTTTTTCCCAATGCAGACATATGGTCATGGAAGTGCATGTATTTCATTCGAGCTGTTCTATATGTGGAAGTCCTAGATACTGTATTCAGAGAAGCAGAGATCTGAAGGTATCAGTAACATTTCTGCTATTACATATCCCATTATATCTGGTCCCATTTAGGAATAGCCTATCCTGGAGTAAAATTAAACAATTCCGTTTCAAATAAAATTTACATTAATGAAGGAATACCCCTGAGGTCTCACTGAAAATGTGATAAATAATTAATACACTAACAAAAGAAAACAAGTAAACTACTTACATGTTTAATAAATAAAATAAAATCTATTTTATGAAAATTTAGAATTTTCATAGAATATAGAAGAATATATTTAGAATATACCACTGTGGTATAATGTGAAGTAGCTAGCAGACTTTCACTTAATATACTATGCTACAATAACTATACAATTCTGATTAAAACCAAATAGGGACCAAATTAGGAATATGTTAATGATAATATTATCTTCTTGAAGTCCTATGGCATTTTTTAGTTCCCTAAGGATGTCCCAAAATACATCAGAACTCCCTAGTACCCAATAATATGTATAGAGAATACATTCAGTGTAATTTTTTTTTAGCAAATTAACACTTACTAAAAATGATTTGAATTAAATAAAGAATTAGAATTTAGGAAAATAGTAGTCACTAAATTGGATGCAAAACGGGAGGGAGTCAGGGAGGAAACAACTTCGGGATATGCTTTCTGTCACTTCTTCACCCATTGAACACAGTGAAAATGGATAATATCTGTTCACAGATGCATGTTAATTAACTGTTCTCTCTCAAGCCTGAGGTACAGTTTGACAGGAGATAGTATGACTGATCAACTGTTGTCAAGGGTCTGTAGTCGGATGCTGATATTTTCCCAACTGAGAAGGAAAACAAAGCAAAATTAGCTTGGTACTGACTTGCACTTTACTATTCAGTACTGACTAACATCATCACTAGGGAATAAAAGGTAAATTCAGAGAATTACTTCAGGCCCAAATCTTTGAGGTGCTGGCAACTCCAACTCCCACCCTAGACTCCTAAGATACAAAGAGCTCCAAACAGAGCACAAAGCAAGGTCAGCAATTAAATGAAGCATCTCTGCAAGTTCTTGAGAGGCAGGATAATATAAGGGACAGTTGCAGTCTCACCAATTAAAGGTAACTTAAAACGTACAAAATGGGCTGAAAGACTAATGACTCACATCAGGATACAAAAACTGTGATTTTAAAATGGTTGTCTTTACTGCTGTGACAGCTGCTTTATAGGCTCTTGCATCGTTAAATGTATCAGTATTCCTTTGATGCCGTGGAAAATTTCACATACACTCATAATGGGAGACTGACCAAGAAGAAATGAAACACAGATCTCATTTAGGTAACTGCTCTGTTTCTTTAAGGACTTCACTGTGAGTCAGTTCACTTGTAGTCACAGAAGGGAATATAATGACCTGTTACTCTTCTGTGTGAGTTATTCCCTGCTACGAGTGTTAGAGAGAATGGAGAATGTAGATGCAATGAATCCATTGCTTTCTTTACTACATAGGTAAGCAGAAAACAGGCAAACAAAGGCATAGAAAAAGGGGAGCAGGGAAAGATCTTTTAATCAGAGGAAAAGTCTTTTAAAGACCAAACAGTTTTTTAAAAAAATCCTCAAAGTGGTGATGCAAGCAGGAAAAAAAAAAAAAAACAACAAACAAAAGATAAACTGTTCTCAGTGTTCACTAGCAACATGCAGCAGAAGCAGGCATAAGCTGCTGTCCAGGAGTTTGAAGACAGATGCAAGGAATACTGCTTTCGCAAAGGACATTCCTGTCTTACAGATCTATTGGAGCTCTTTAAAGGAGTAAACAAGCATAGAACAAGAGCAAATTTAGTGAGTTTGCTCCACTTAAATTTACTCAGGGCACTTAGCAAATCTTTAAAAAATACTAAGCTGTTGCAAGGTAAGGAAAAGGACACTTCCTTGAATAAATAACTAGTTGAAGATGGGATAACAACAGATAGGAAACAAAAAAAAATAATAATTCTCAAAACAAGGAGTGAGTGCCCATTGATTTCTATAGTCAAGAGTATTTATAAAATGATTAGGGAAATGAGGTGAATAGTGAGGGGATAAACCTGACATTACATCATTTGTGATCATAAAAATGAAGGCTGACTGTGAAGAGCTCTTGAAGGACTTTCCAAGACTGGGTGATACGATGGGAGACAAATCTTAACAATCACTTTCTATTTAAAAATGGTTTATATGTGCAAACGTTTTCAGAGGCTCCCCCAAACTTCTTTTTTTTTTCTCTCTAGTCTTTGCTGCATCACAGTAAAACTAAGGTTCTCTGCCACTATATACAGAATGTAGGCACTTCTGGCAGACAAGAATAAACAGATGACCCTTTAAAAGTAAGGCTTTTCTTTGCTGTCACCCTCAGTCTGACAGGCTAAACTCTTTCCTGCTGAGAATGCAGCCCAAAGCCTTATACAGACCACTGTCCCTGGAAACAGAGGGATTATATTTTTATATAACTCTCTCCTTCCGTTATTAGGGCTGAAGGCAGCTAAATATTCCTCTTTTGTACATCCACCTTAAGGTATTATAGTGGATGCTCAAGAAGGCAAATAATAATAAAAGAATTGAAAGGTATGCAAACATAAAAGCGTAACGATTTTTCAAAACCTTATAGTGGTTCAGTTTGGAATATACAATCCAAATACATATCAAAAATATTCATTAAATATAGAAATATTTTGATCATTTCACTGTTGAACACTCAACAAAAAATAAAGCTCGGTGTTTAAGTGTAAAAAATAGTTATACAAGTTGTTGCAAGAAAGGAAACTCCATAGTTTCAACTTCCTAGTTGAACATGATAATCTCAGCAATGTTAACAGGAATGAAATGTAGATAGATAGAAAGACCTAAAGCATTTACCTTTAGTGGAAAAAAAAAATGCTGATAGAAATTCCATTTACCAGAAAGATTTAAGATTGAAAATATTAAGTATCTTTTTCACATATACATTGATTTAAGTTTGTGCAAAGGAATAAGAATTTGAAGTATTTCAGTTTCAGTGGTTGTAGGAAATTGCTAAAATTTACTGTAAGTACTTGCATACATTAATATAGATTAGTTTTGATAGCAGTAGTTGAATCTTTGGCAGTGACTATAAGGATATGCTGGTTTGCTTCCATGAGAGCTAATGCTGATTCATTTGAGATCTTCACAAGATCTTTTATGTAATCTTCGTTGAAGTATTATACTTTTTTTTTCCTCCAATGCAGTATAGTTTATTTTTACTACAAATGGATGATGCGATAAGATAAGAACACACTCCATATGAAATTGAACCCTGCTTTTTTTCTTGTCTTTTGACATTACTGACATGGGAGGAGGGCCATGAAGATGATCAGAGGGCTGGAGCACCTCTCCTATGAGGACAGGCTGAGAGAGTTGGGGCTGTTCAGCCTGGAGAAGAGGAGGCTCCAGGGAGACCTTATAGTCGTCTTCCAGTACCTCAAGGGGGCCTACAAGAAAGATGGGGAAAGACTGTTCAGTAGGGCCTGTTGTGATAGGACAAGGGGTAATGGTTTTAAAATAGAGGGAGGTAGATTCAGATTAGATATTAGGAAAAAAAAAATTATAATGAGGTTTGTAGAACACTGGAACAGGTTGCCCAGAGAGGTGGTGGATGCCCCATCCCTGGAAACGTTCAAGGCCAGGTTGGATGAGGCTCTGAGCAACCTGATCTAGTCAGGGATGTCCCTGCTTCTTGCAGGGAGGTTGGACTAGATGACCTTTGAAGGTCTCTTCCAACCCTAACCATTCTATGACTCTATGATTCTATGATTCTATGACATTATTGTCACATTATTCTAGGTTCATCATTTCTGTTAGGACAGAAAGGACAACTGTCAAAGATGGACAGAGAAATTATTCTTTCCACCCTAGCATAAATAAGTAAATACTAGAAATATTGCAAGGAACACTGAACCTCAAAATCAGGATGATTTCTCTAATCCAAGTAATTAATGTAAGTCATATAATTCACATTACCTTAGTAATTCACATAAGTACACATAATTCACATTACCTTAAAAGAGATTTTTCTCTACAATAAATCTATGGCTATTGTATTTGGAAATGCCAATTTCTTTCCAAAAAGTAAGTTATAATTGCATGGTATATGTTATAGCAGGCATGAAAACCTAACCAAACTAATTTCTTCACAATAAGATAGTTTAAATTCAAGGTGGTAAAGCTGAAAGGTATTCTCTTTCTCTACTGAATTATCAAAGAAAGTTATGGAAGATCTGGCAATGATAGGCTAACACAGATGTTAGCTGCTAAATTACAGTAACTTTTCAGTCTGTGTGATGACACCTTAATCAAATGTAACCTGAGTTATATCTCTGGTCATTGACATGTAATGGCATGTGCCACGGACCAGAGGATGTATTATAGCCTAGAGCTAATTGGGACTTAGTTGGATATCAATCAATTCATACATGCAAGCATATCAAGCGCTAATCTTAACCTTCTGTCACAGGGACTGGGTTTGATGTGAAGAAACTCAGGATGAAAAGAAGCAATGAAGGTGTATTTTGTCTGAAATAGAAAACCACAACCAGAGTAACACCCGTGGTGTACAGGCCTCACAGAAAAGAAGTGGCAGCACTCTCAAATTTATATTAGAATCATATTATCAATACTTAGCAACGTACAGATTTTATGAAAAGGCTGGAATACTGTGATATTTTTCAGAGCTAGATTTTAGCTAGTCCTTAAATTTTTGTTCCGTTCTACTGAAAGCAGTAATTTAACTACTCAGTAGAGGAAATTTTATTGTAAAATTGTCATTGTAATTTCAAATGTCATTTAGACACGGTAGATAAATATTTTTCTGGGAACAGTCAGAATTAGGGAAAAAGTAGAGATCTGAGATAATATCATAGTTTATTTCCTTATTTCAGGCCTTTGCCAAGCCCACGTTTATTTTCTTTCTGAATAAAAAAAAAAAAAACAACACCACAAAAAAATAGATAATTTACATTGGATTTCCTGTCAAGACTTTATCATCTCCTATTAGAGTTTACTATGAAGTGTGGCATGGTGAATTTAAAAGCATTGCTGTATTTTTTCAGGTTAATAATTTAGCATAGCATCCTCACACTATGTTTTATTTAAACTTGAGCAGGGCATTGGAACTAAATCAGGAAATCCTGTTTTACCTGTGGTTTTACAGAGCAGTTTAGCAGAATTTCTTTTAAAGTCTTTCTGGTCCTGCTAAGTATACTTCTGTCGTGCTTAGCTGAACTTTTGAAATGTCTTGTAGAAATATGCAATTTTTGGCATAGTTTCAATATATGCATTTGTGTCTATATATACATATATGTGTACATATACTTGTATGTGTGTATATATGTAATTTGTTATAATGAAGACTTCAAGGTCTTTATCTTTTGAAAAATTAGAAGATCTATTTTCCCTTCAGTCCCATGGCCCAATCTTACTATGTGAGGTATCCTGAATTTTTGTTCCCCAAACATCTCTACCTTTACTAAAAAGACATAATAAATAAAATTCTTGAACAAGAAATCCAGTTAATGCCATTAATTCTGACAGCAACATGTAACTTTTAAAAATCTCCCCACTTCAGCAACAAAATATTGCAGTCAATTATGCATTCAAATAATTATGGCACTTTTATAACACTATAAATCAGATTAGTTCATGCTACTTTACAGGCTTCTCGGGTAGACATATACATGAATGTGTAAGACGACCTTTAATATTTCTTTCTTTTTCTTTCTTTTGCCAGATTCCAGCAAATTATGCCTTTGAGATGGAGTTTTCCTTTTGCTTTGTTCTTACATACTAGATTTTCATCAGGACAAAAAGGTTTTGTCTTTAGCAAGAGACTTGTTGTGTGACCTTGATCAAATAACTTCAGAGCCTGTCTCTGCCACATTTCTATCCCCTTGGTGGTCTGTTTAGCCTGCAGACTTGTGGAACAATGATTAACTACACCTTTCTAGAGGGCAAAATAGCAAAATAAGATCCTACTCTCAGTTAGAGTCTAAATACAACTGTAATGCAAATAATTAAAAGAATAAAAGATAACCAATAACATAGAACATACTACAGGCTATAAAATCGGGCAGACTTTGGCTTACTCTGCTCTTCAGTGGTAGAAGATTCCATATAACAATCTCCATGGCTTATGCTTTATCAGTATCTCCCACATGCTTTCACCTGGATTTATAGCTCCTAGCTTTCCAAAGAGAAACTATTAAAGTAACTGGTATGGAACAAGCAGGATTAATCTTTACCACAGGTCTTACTTGCCATCCCCTACTCCAAAAGAAAACATTATGTTATTTTGCAATAGTGACTTTTCCTTGAAAATCCTTCCTTATAAATAAAAGACATGTCGAACAACTCCCAAGCTGATCGAATTTTAGAGCATGAGCTGCAGGAATAAAAATACCATGATAGTGTAACTCAAGTAAAGTAAGAATTTATTTTTTTTTAAAGCAAACGAGAGAAACAACTATTTAAACATTTTTTAATTACTGTTAGTTATACTTCCAATTTCCTAGAATGGATGAGCTATGCAAAACAAAAGTAAAGACAACTCAAAAATGTGTCATATCCAAAGATTTGGATTCTCTGACTATTCTAATGTGGCTTTAAAATGCCATATAATAAAATCAAATTATGCTCCACTTCAGAGCCAGTCAAATGGGGATTTGGAAAAAAGTCTTCTAAAATTTTTTACTTACACTATTAATTGCAGCTTTCTCCAACAAGAAATTTTCCTACATTGTCTTAACCATTTGTTTCATGGATCAAGTAGGATAGCAATTGTAAAACCTATTCTTTTCAAGAATAATTATGCTATGGTTTTCAAAAACACCTAACAGTTCTTCTTTACTAATTCATGTAAGTGTGACTGACATTAAAACAGATCTGTCCTCCATAATATTTTAGAAGTCTGTGAGTTCTATTTATATGGTTATATTGATATATACCCAAATCAGGTCCCACTGACAACATCTTCTCTGCCATCTTAGAGAATGGATCCTTCTGAGAATTAGGATCATCTGTTTCAACTATCTTAACGGTAAGGTTAAGATCACTCACAAATTGACAATTCTCTCCCTACACTCTTCAAAATCATATCCCAAAACACCGAATGCATGTATCTAATTGGAATGGGCTGTGTTGTTTTCCCCTGCCATGTATACCATAAGAATCACACTCTGATTACTGAGTACAGTCCTTGTTCTCTAATCTGTATCTATTTCAACCTGTAGAAAGAGTGGAAGGCCTCAGGGCCGTGAGTTTCCATTAAGCTCCTCTTTAGTGGAGCACCAAGCTCAGACTGCAGCAGAGCCAGACCCAATCAAGTTTAGAAATCAACAGCTACCCAAGAACCAGAGTCAAACAAGGGAGAAATCCAAGCAATATCGAAGCTGTTTTTAACAAAACCAATGGCAAATGCAGTCTCTAGCTGCCCCATTAGGACTGAACCCTATGCATAGTTTATCCTGGTTAGATAACTGTGGCAGGTTAGACTTTGAAAGCCTAAGACATCAGACATTATCACTTTGCTGATAAAATGAAAATGACATTAAAAAAAAAAAAAAAAATCCAAACATGGAAGAATATTTAAAGTGGAAAAAAAAAGCTCCCAATCAATAAAGAATATGTTGTCTTATGTCTCCTCTTTTCTTATTCTTAATTTTCTTACTCCCTTACTAGAAATCATTGCTTCTCTCACTTAGTTCTTATTCTATGCCTGGGATGAAATTCTGTCACCTAATTTTCACTAATTAAATGTCTGGTCTTATTACCCATTAGTTTTCCCAGTATAATTAGCCAAGAAAAGTCACTTCCAAGGAGCAATTCACCCCCTGCTAAGACGGGAATCCTACTCAAGTGTTAATTTTCTCGAATACTTACAGCACTGAGGTTGCAGCTCTATGACAAATAAGCTAATTTACACTAGCACTGATGCAGTTTTGCTGTAGCTCTGTGACTTCTGCCTTTTGCTCCCCTCATCTTCCATCAGCCAACAAACAGTACTGAGGAAACAAATCAGCAGACAACAGGCCACTGGCACAAGTGAGCAGGGAATATGTCAGCCTGAGTTTTGCCTAGCTTTTAAAACATTGATTTTTACTTCTAAAGAAACTCTAGTTCTTGAAACTTTGTCCAGATCAGGTCTTGAAAGGACACAATCACTTCAGATCTTCAGAAGTAATTATTCTAGTCTGGTAAGTATTCTTTTGCCAATTTACTGTAATGATCAGTTTATAGACAACTGTGAAATAATGTCCTGCTGGCCTTCCAAGAGTGGCTGACTCCACTCTAATCAGCTGCATGATACTTGCTATATGCCTCTACAACTGAAAACACATCCAAATTGTTAGTAGAATACATTTGTTACTACATGTAAAAATAATGGTGCTCATACATTGTTTCAGCATACAATTGGTAGTGTAATTTGCAGCAAACTATTTTATTGATATTTGTACACAAATAAGACTATCAGGGAAGTCCAACATTCTACCTTGTTATTAAATGCATTTAGATGTCACTATTAATGCTGCAACAAATCTATTGTTCTATTGATTCTAAGATTTTTTAGCCTCGGAGAAATGCTTTTTAAGGCATTTCCATAGATGTGAGAAAAGAGTAGCAGATATACACACACCTAATTTTGGATGGAACAAAATTGTCTTCACCATGACAAGACTACAGTTTTTTGCCTCTCCAGAGGTTGGTCCTCATAAATAAGATCACTAACAACTGGAGGTATTAGTTTCAACCAAAAGGAAGGGGCTTTCTCTTTTGATGATGAAGTCCAGGTAGTCTAATCTGCAAGGCTAACAGCACTAGCAATGGAAGTAGCAGTTCTAAAAAGAAGGCAAAGATGTCTACAATAAAAGCACACAAAATAGATCTGCACTCCCTCCACCCTCTTCTCCCCCAACAATGCTTATACCACTGAAGACACAGGTCTTGATTAAAAAAAAAATACAGATTCCTGAAGAACTTGACCATTGCCTGAACTGCTGTTTATTGCTGCAAGATAGACATAGATGTACAGATACTACTGATTAACTGTAACATCTCTTTGAGAGTAGGCTAATTCACGGCTGGTTAATGAAAGTTTTAATAGAGGGATTTTGGTGGCCATCTGAATTTGGGTTCAGGATTTTAATGTGAAACCTTCTATTTAATTTTCAAAATTAGATACAATCATATTAAAGTGCTTTTCTGATTCTAATCTTTTCTGGTTCTATTCTTATAATTTCTGATATCTGTGATGGAGAAAACAATAATCAGGAAGTGCTAGATTACACGTGTCCTTTCTTTCTACAGTAGTCTAGTTAACATCACTGAATTTAATATTTTTTATTTGCAACTGTGGAAGAAAAAGTACAGTATGTGATCAGTAAAATACTAAAGAGCTCTTACTGTGCCTCACCACCCTGCAGACAATCTCCTCTCAAAATTTTCTTGCTGACACATGAAGCACATGTAATTAGGCAGATAACGTTTTTATAGCTCATCTCTTTTCAAGAATAGTCATCAGTTATAGGGCCTTAATTTAAATATAAACATGATCTGTACTATTTATTCTAATGGCAGAAACGACAGGTAGTTCTTCAGGTCTCAAGTAGGAGACGGAGCACATGCATTACTGGAGATTCATCCCAAAATACTAAAGGTGGCCCTCACTCTTTCCCTGGAGCTGAAATCCAGCTTTCAAAAAGCACAGCAGCATTGCAAAACCCCTCATCTGAAGACTGCACAGAAATCCCAATTCTGATTCTCCTTTCTAAATGCAAAAGCTTCACATTGAATGGCTGCCCCATTGCTCCCCTACACCCAGGGACATTATTTCCTAACTTGTTTCTGATCTCTATGGCCAACCAAAGTTACCTGCTCCCCCTCATGAATGATCCTGTAATCTACCTTTCTCTCCAAGCCTTACCTAGGTCATCAGAATTTGTTTGTAAATCAAAAAAATAAGCTTCCTCTTGACCAGCTAATTGCTTTTGCACTCTCACTGACTTAAGAAAAAAAAAAGCTGTAATGGAAAACACTAAAAATTGAAGGGGAAAAAGGACAACAAAATTTTTGTTGCTATATTCTTATTCCAAATTCTCTTCTGCTGCCTATGGAAGATCCTGTCATACATGACTCACAGTCTCATTACAGAAACAAATTTTGTAAACCAATAACCTGAAGTCCCTACTTCAGCGCTATACTGTGAAAATTAAACCATTTGAACTGCATTTGTGAATATGCAGATGTTGTTTAATATGCAAAAATAATATACCAAAGTTTTAATTAATGATCTTACATCAGTTTTTACCACCCTGAAGTAATGATCATAGAATATTATTTTTTCCTTATGGTATAGTCATATCAGTGATTTAGCCCCTCATTATTGAAAAACTCACAAACATTTGGGTAATGTCATTTTCCTTCTTTCTGAGAAGTGTACAGAAACTGAAATTATTTGAAAGACCTCTACAAAGAAGTATATGGGATAGTTTTGTTCTGTTGCTCCTCCATATTATCCATTACTTTGTCTACATTGTTCATAATTATTTAAATGGTAAGTGGTTAACAGTGAATTCAGATAAATGTAAAATAGTCTACTGATTTTTTTCTTCTTCTGTCTATGTTGATTAGTTTGTCTCATATCTAAACTCTGTAAAAATGAGCAAACACTAGCATCTTGCTTTACTAATGGCTAACAGAGCTAAATGAAACAGAAATTTTGGAACTTAATGTCGTGTTCTGTATGTATACCATGCACAGATAGTGTGGATGAAATCTTCATAGGAAACAAAACATACCCAAGAGCAGGCGGAGTACTATTGAAGCATATTTCTTCTGTAGGATGTGGAATATATGCAATTATGCTACAATCTCTCCTCAGTTTTGGATGTTTCATCAATAAACCTACACATCTTGGTATCTATCTATCCGGAAAGAACCCCAAACAATCCTTCTATAAGACGACACTTTTGCATACTGCCACAGATGGGAGAACATTTTCTCCAAAGCTGAAACACCTCCTACAAACATCTTTCAGCTTATAGAATTTCAGAATATAAAAATAGTGGAAGATGAATGTAGCCTCTAAGGAAGCTATCAGAATGAAGACACCCTCTGGCAATTACCAAATCATATGTCTATTTTTTCATCATATGCTTATGAATAGGAGTCGTGTGAAAGAAACAGCTGTAAGAAACAGTGAAAAGAAAACCTACTGAAAGCTGAAGGTTTATTTTGAATCTGTTCTGTATAAGCATTCTGATAGCAAGGTTTTTTTTTTTTTTTTTTTTTCATAAAGCATCCTGCAAACAGTCACATTTGCTACTCGTGACTTGGCTTTCCAGGTTGAACATGTACCTTTACAAATTTCTGGCTTATGAATATACATCCTGCTAAAGATTAAGCTGAATTCAATATGAACCTTTCAGTGAGTGGTGTTTCAAGGATTAGGAGTGCTGACAACGTTTTTGTGCCCAGATCAGGGTGTCTGGCCTTAAGACAGTTGCATATTAACTGAAAAATGACTTCTCAATTATTGAAACACAAAAATACACATTTAAAAGAAAAAAAAAAAAAAGGCTTTCCTTCCTAGAAAGGGATGAAAACATAGCGTGGGGGACTAGACTGTCCAATAGCAGTAGACATGCAGGTAACTGTATTGTCTCAGGAAACCAACTGTGGTTTTGAAAGACACTTTCGTTTCTTCAGTTACCACTTCCATATTTCTTGCAGAGGATGAAGGGAAGCAAAAGAGATACTACTACTAAACTAATATTCCTGCAGGACAAGTCAGATGACATCCCAAGCCCCTTTTACCTGAATGCTCAGATAACTTGCTTCTTTTGTCCCTTTGACTGACTAGAGAGCTGTTCCCTATGTCTTCCATCCACTGCAGATAATCTCTTAATTCCTCCCAAAGCTTGCCTCTCCCTTCCCCCTTTATTTACCACCAATTTATGAGTTTCAGTTTTCCTTCCACTCTGGCTCTCCTAACTATTCCACAGATACCATTTCCTTTCCCTTCTGATCTTTTCCCACCTATTTATTTTTTCCCAGTCCCCAAGTCCACTAACACAGACCATCCGTAACAGCCAAAGCTGCTGAGTTCTCCCTGATCTGTCTCGGCCACTTCTGCTACTGGTAGAGCTCATGACCCTATACTTCCACCAGAAGGCACCTACTTTCCCCTGGTGCACCCTACTCCTTTCCCAAGCTTAAACACTGGACTCTTGCTCTGAAAGTTATTGTAGAAATTTCAGGCACAGCTGGAACACACCTTCTCAGGTGACATGCTGAGGGCAGAAAGAACGACACACACAGGAAAAAAGGAGGACATATTCCAAACTGCCCACCTTCCTTTCTTATCAGTTAATTGAAGTGCTATAGATCCCACTTCACAGCAGCTTTGCATCTCTCTTGACTCAATCCAGACATATTGGTCAACAGTCTTTACTCCTTCCTTTTTCCTGCCACCGTCTGACCACTGCTAAGAAAACTAAAAATAGCAGATAGACATTTACTGCTTCTAATTTTCTCCTCCTTGTAGAAGGCCATGCAAGGAAGGTTTCCATGCAAGGAAGTTTTCCATGCAAGGAAACCACTGACAATTTACTCTATTCTAGTATACATATGCTAAACGACAGACCGGCACACTTAGTATTGGAACATATCACTACAGATTTACAACAACACATTTTAATTAATCACCCACCAAAGTTTCAGCTGGAATTAATACCACACATGGCCACATTTGGTATTGTTTTTAAACCAAGTGTGCCAATATACCATTTTTTTCCCCACTCAGTTATTCTTTGAATTTGACAATAAAGCTGTCTGAATTTTTACCAAGGTGATGAATTTCATTCAGACCTCTAATTGTATTTGGACAATTAAGAAGAGAGGTGGGAGCAGTTCTACAAGTCGAGAGGATTTTATAAATAGAGATTTGTCTAGTATCATGGAAAGCATTAGCTACCAAGTAAAATGATACTAATAGAAAGATAATGTTTGCTGAAGTAAAACAAAAATAAAACCTGACCTTTCTCCCATTATGTAGGTTGATTTGCTGGATAAGAACACTACAGAGCCTGGAATGAAACAGGAAAATAAATGTAGAGTCATAAAAATCCAGGCCTACATAACTAGTAAATAAAGCCTGCTATCCCAAGAAACAGAGACCATACCTTGAGAGCAAGAGGCACAGAGACACCACACCAGATATTAGTTTAATGTATTTCCCATTATGCTATTTTTCTGAGGTTCCATTTACATACTGCATGAGGCTTCATTTGGTAAGGGTGGTCAAGGACCACTGATAACAGTAATTTGATTGGTTTAAGTTAACATAGCAGTGAACTCTGATTTAAACTGTATTTATATTTATGTTTGATCTGCTATTTAATCTACTGACAAAACATTTACGTTGTGAAAACACCAAGAGTTTTTACTACATCAAATTTTATCCCTGTTAAGTGTTAATATCTAGTCCCCACTGCAAGAAATCAGAGCCGAGCACTGTACAGAATGAGCCATACACTCTTTATGAAAGAAAAGTAGTACTGAAAATCAGCAGGTGTTTAGATTTACAGAGGGCACACAATTTTTTTCTCTGTTATATTTGACTTTTTAAAGAATGAAACATGAATAATCACTACTTATTTTTCTTTCAAGCATTTCATAAACAGAAAATCAGTCTCTATATTGTACTCCAAACAAGCAATGCTATAATAACAATTCACTTCCTTAACTTTATTGGCATAGCATCACAAATCAAGTGTAATATCATCAAAATGATATAAGAAAACTTTTTTATATTTGTTTCTCCAGTGCTGTGAGTAGTGATTCTTCATATTTTGCTTGAACCATTCGCTTTCACCAGAAGACAGTTGAATCAAATATAATCATTTTCTGAGTCATTTTTAAAATAACTGTGAGACTGATTTTCCATTGTCCTGAAGAGTGTATAGTCATTTAGATGGTGCAGAATGGTCCCAGTTCTGCAATCTACTTAAAGTACATGCCTGACTAAGTGCATGAATAGTCCCATTGATTTCAAAGCACTTACATCCTTAATGAGAGACACACTCGGGAAAGATGGACTGAATCAGAGCTGGAGTAGGAGTCAGATTCTCTCCAGTCTGGATACTGGTACTTCACACCACGCACCCACTTAAGTGTCTCTGCAGAGTGTGGGACTGTCTCTGACTCTGTTTCAAAACACCTGCCTAGACTGAGTTAAAGGGTGACTGGACTGATAGTTACGTGTCCTCAAAACAATAACTAGGCTTACAACAGCCTGCTAGACAGCTGCAGTGTTGTTTTAAGCAAATAAACACTGTTATTTTAAATGCTGTAGTATGTGCATGCTCTCTATACTAAATAATTGTGTGAAACCTCTAAATGCACAAAATTGTGCAAAACCAGTAAGTCAGTTAAATAAATAACAGAACATAAGAAAAAATATGATACTTTGAATGTCATTCACAATGTAATGAGAGAATTCTCAGTAAGATGTAGAAATTTATCAAAGACGAGAAATCGTAGATTATATCTTGGGGACGCTGTTTCCATGTTCAGAACAGGATTAGTCAGTTCTATAGCTAAGGTCTCTGAGGATGCTAAAGGTAAACATCATTATGCAATTATATAATGGATTCTTTTGTGTTACAAATGTATATATAATCAGTTTTGTTCACTAAATTTAGACACTAACAATTTTTTAAAAATATACACAAAAAGCAAAGATAAATAAAGTAGATAAAGTAGGTTTAAAGATATTCTAACAACAATTTCTAACAAGCAATATTAATGACATTTTACAGTTTGATTTGCTTTATAGGTTGGTTACATTTCTTTTAGTTTCCCTTTATAGGTGCTTCATTTCATTTCGTATAAAAGACGACAGATTGAAACAGCTGTTAAAAAATTGCATGAAATTTAAGAGTTTTGAAAATATTTTTTTTCTTTAACTTCTAATTATTGTTCTTGTAAACACGGCAAGTTTTAGGATTCTAAGTACATGAACGATGTTTTAAAGAAAATTGTTAGATTTATGTCTCCAAATTATGAAGATACTGTAGTATACTCAGCTCTAACAAATAGCTTTGACATTGTCAGATCTTGTAATGCTGCTCTCCAGGATTCCACTCTCCTCTCTCTCATCACTTTTTCCACCATGCCACCATGTAAAAATATTTTGCTGCCTTTATGTCATGACCTCAGCTCCACAGAGGATCGCAGGCTGGCTGTGAATGGTCTAGGGAAGGATCTCTGCCACCATCTATTGGTGAACTGCTAGAAGAGAGCAGGAGGGTCTTACTCATTTCCCTCACTGCTTCTCCCTTCACAGTAGGAGCTTTCTGTGCAGAGGTGCTCTGGGCCCATAGCTACCCTTCTGCCCACACGTGTGCAATAGAAAAATGAAATGAGCATCCAGTGAGACTTGCTGAGTGAACTGGTAGCGGTCTCCATCTGCCGTGTACTAGACCTATTAACCTCACTGCCAGGCAGGAAGCATTAGTCTGAGAACATATCTCATGGCACAATTCAGTCACCAGAGTGTTTCTGTTTGACACCAGGCAGTGTCAGTGGGCCTGACACCATAGCTAAAGGTAACAGCATAGCAAATTACTATACAGATACAACAGTACTGCTTTCAATATGCCTCTAAATACAGTAGTCTGCAAGGAGATAGGCACAAAGCAATGTTCTAGATAGACCTTCCCCAAGATATTCAAATTGGAATAACCAACGAAATTTAATATTCTCAAATTTTTAAGTGGGAGCATAGGTCATTGTGTTGAATTCAAGAACTGCGAGTCATTTAAGCCTCATTTTTTGTGTTCAAACCTTACATCAAAATGGTATTGGCACATGGGAGATCAAAAGATCAACAATATTTATTTTGTAGCAATACAGATAGTAATTTTATTGCATGTTGCCTTTCCCCATATTGACTATTTTTCCTGCACCTATTATTCTCTCTTAGCACTGTCTAACTTCTTCATATTTCTCTATCAATTTTCTGAAATATCTTCTGTTCTCTATGTCTCTTCTTCATATTCACCTTATTTAATCTATTTGAAACATTATTTTCCCATCTCCAACATGATTTCCTTCAATCTTCTAACCCCCTGCCTATCACTTTCTTGTCTCCCCTCAACTCACTTTTCTTTTTTTAATGATTTTTTCTTTATCTTTTCTTTTCTTCTTGGCCTTCATATCTCTTCTCCTTTGAATTCCTCTCAATATACCTTCACTTGTTGTGCCACCATGTTTACTTCAAACTGTCACACACAAGAATAGTAGCAATATCTTTCTGTTACCAGTGAAAGGACTCCCTCAAAAATCTTCATGTGGTATATGAATCTGTATTCAAGCTAGTACTACACACTAAATTAGGCAGAACATTCCTACCATCTGTTCAGAGTAGCTGTAAAGAGTTGCACAGACGTTGGTTTCATTGCACAACAACAAATTTTATTGGTCTTGGTAACCCCAGGGACTATACTACACAGTGAGCACCATCTACTGGCATCCAATTATTTACACATGTATGTAGATATAAAGAATTTCTGTATTCCTGAACCTAACAAAATTAATCTTTAAAGAATTATATATTTTTTCAGAAGATTTGCAATTAGGTGTCTATTCAGATCACTGCATGGTAATAGCTACATTTCTGACCTGTTGATATTTAAAATATATTATTTAAAATTACTATAAACACCCACATAATTTGATACATACAATTTGTATATAAATACAAATATTAACACACACACACACATATTAATGGTAATCTTGGCCTTAAGACATCTGCTTTTTACTTTTATCCTAGGAAAGCCTCTCCAAAGAAAAAAAAAAAACAACACCTTAATCAGATGATGCAGCATGAACATATTTTATTGATATTCTGAAAATCTCTTATCTACAAAAAGGCTCTGAAGAGGGAAAGATTTTCAACAATATGAATTTAATTTGGACAAGTATTTGGTACATACACATCACAGGAAGAGACGGACAGGAGTTTTCTAATCAAAACAATTTTGTAAGCAATGCACTTTCCACGAGTTCAGGATGTTCTGAAATAAGCTTTGATTTTCTTCTAAGCCTTAAACTTTCTGTGAGTAAAAAGCATAAGGAATCTATTGTCTTTCATCTTCTTCTGATCTAAATTATATTATTTCACGCCATTCAATTAGCATGGTTTAACATCAAACTGACTTCAGTAGTTATACTTCACTACATCATAGGAGGGGTAGAGATTGGATTTGATTATATTGGGGGTCTGTTTATTCTCTGTTGCTATTGTTCTTGCACCTCGAGGGCAGATTGTTTAAAAGGAACCATTTTTATTTTAACAGTAGGACTATATAAGAGCTTTAGTCCAATTTAACTAACGGAAAACATGGAAAAGACTCTTATTTAGATTCTATGCCTTCTTGAAAAGATAAAGTTTGCACAGCATGAGGACTTTCTTCACTTTCAATTTCTTGCATCAGGGCTATGTCCATACTGCAGTATTTAATTAAGTGTACTCCGGAACTTTCTCTAAGTACAAGTAGCATGGAATAGCTTGGATCTATGATAGTAAATTATTTTAGTTTCCACCATGGAGATTGCTGCAGGCAAGCTAAGCAATAGGGATGGCCCTTGGAGTGGTGTAAACACCCAGCTGTGTCAAGAAACTGTCTGGGATTAACCAATTTACATTTAGGGAACATGGGAATTGTTTAATGAAATAGACAATCACATTCCAGTGCCTAGAAATGTTTGTTGACTCTGATTAATCTACTAGTATAGACACAGTCTTAGAGGATTAAAATGAGAACATAATCCTAGAGACAGGCTAATAAAGATGTACTTCCCAAAGCTGCATATAATGCCATGGGAAACCTGGAACCTCACATAAGGTGCACTGATTGTCTCATTTGAGACACGTAGTGGGAGGTCTACAGGGATGGTATTCAGTGATAAAGAAAAACTACCTCATTGTTCTTGACATCTTTGACATGTATATGTCAATCATCAAACTAATTCTGAACAGTGACTCTGGACTGTATAAATATGTATCACGGAAGAAATACATTCATGGATATTCTCCTGATATTTGCCACCAGCTAAACTATGACTTTCAAGCTCTTTCAGAATATTATCTAATATCAAGAGGGAATAAAGCATATAAAAAAATTGTGTTAAAATTCTTGTAATAAAGCATTGGTTTAATTAAATACTTTAATATATTTTTTAGTGAATAATAGCACTGAAATGTTGTTGCAGTTT
>WHYT01016901.1:384081-427690 GCA_009806455.1 Tetrax tetrax
ATTCTATGATTCTATGATTCTATGATTCTATGCACATCACATAGTATACATATGTGGATACACATACATACACAGATGGGCACACAGATAGCAGGCAGAAAACATTACCAGAACCTACAGAAAAAAAAACCTGTAGCACTCCCACAAATATGAATAGCACAGATGGTCCAGTCCTGTTGCTTCTCTCTGTCTGTTCAGTACTAAAGACAGCTAGTGAAATATATACACAAAAATAAACAGATAACATCGATCACTCCAGTAGCTGGCCTTAGACACTCAAGTCTATCCAGTAGCTTGCCTCAGATACCTCTAGTCTCCCTAGCTGCTGGCACCTGGGCATACAAGCAACTGAGACTTATGGCCCCACTGCAGTTGGTGTTACTCAGATCTCTTCTCATTACGCACACATACACGTACATATACATCCCCCTCCACCAACAATTATCTCCAGCACTTTGTCCAGACCTATGGTCTTCCCCATAGCTGATCTTCAGATCCACTAGTCTCTCTGGAAGCTGGCTTGAATTTATGGTCCCTGCAGCGGCTACTTCTTACATCTGTGGTCTCTTCATTATCTTACTAGTGTTGCACACACTCGGAATACACCACCCAGAAAAACAAGAATAGCATTTAATAAGAAGACAGGATACACTACAGTCATCAATCACAGGACACAGCTGGGTAAATGTGCTAACCAGCCAACTGTCCCTACACTTTCCTTCTGTTTTCCTGTGCTTGTTCCTCTTTGATTCACCTTGAGCTGTCCCTTGTCCTGCCTTTGTTCCTCCTCCTAAGAATCCCATAATCAGTTTCACACATTCCCACTATCCTCATAAAATATTCCGTAGTAAATTTTACACAATCCTCAAATCTGTTTATATCCCATACTGACTCATATATCCCTGCAGACAATAACTCCCTGTAATCTGCAAGGTGTTCTGGGAAAGGAGTTTCTTTCATGGAGTCCACTTGGTGGGCCACACTGGGGATTGGGGCTGATCATTCTCTCATGATATCTCTAGGAGTAGGGTACAAGTGTTTCTCCTAATGTTGTTGTTCATCTGATCCTCACCGGGCCTTTTTCTTTATGGTGACTAGACACTAAACACATAACCCAATAAATGCTAAAAGCATTTTAAACTAAATGTACAATTAGAAATATCAGTTGCAGAATCACTGAGAGAAAGAATTTGATCACACATTTAGCTTCCGTCCTCTTGTAGTTTAACCCCGCCTGGGACCAAGCTATGCAGCCTCTCACTCACTTTCTCCACCCTCCAAGGGGATGGGAGAGAGATAATACAACAAAAAGCTCAAGGTTTGAGATAAGGACAGGGAGAGATCATTGAAGTTACCATTACAGGCAAAACAGACTCGACTTGGGGAAAACTCTTCCAATGTATTAATAATAAAACCAAAGCAGAATAATGAGAGAGTGTAATAAAACTTACCTCCACCTCTCACTCTTCCTGGGCTTAATCTCATTACAAATTATCTCTACCTCCTTGCTCCCACTGAACGGCACAGGGGGATGGGGAATGAGGGTTGCAGTCAATTCATCACACATCATTTTCCTCTGCTCCTTCCTCCTCTGGCCAGCAGCAAGTCCACCCTAGGCCTGGCCAAGTCCAGCTGACAACGGGGAAACTTCCAGCAGCATCTCAAGGAAGCTGCCACTGTAGTCCCCCCACTGCATAAAACCAGCACAAGTCTTCAGAGAAAAGATGGACTGTAAACATCAGGAAAACTTGTATTTTGATTTTCTTGCAACTGACTCTGTATAAGTAGCAAACATTTTCTGAATTTCCCTTAACTGTCAAACCCGGGTAATGCCTGCTCTAGGTTAAAGAGATACATAGCAAACAAAGCCTACTAGAGTCTGACTTTTTTTTTCTCGATAAAAATGTAATGGAGTTTAATTAAGAGGGAAGCAGAAATTTGCCCTCTCATCCTTTTCTCTCTGTAAATAGGAAGTTCAAAATTCAAAAGTAAAATTACTGTAAAATGAAGTCAGTGGTTCCACAGCAAGAAAAGTGCTGGAATAAGCAATAACCAAGCATGCATTCCTTGTCTTTCGTATATATTTCAAAGCCATTGGCCAGCTAAAAAAAAAAAAAAAAAAAAAAAAAAAAAAGGGAAAGAGGGTAAAATTCTCCATGATACAAGTTCTCTTAAGTCATGTGGCACCTGTATATGAACTGAGTGCCATATCAGAGGCAGGCAGAACTCAGTCCACCTGTGTTTTGTCTCAGCAGCCTTCTAAACGCTTGGCTGCCAACCAGCAATAAGTTCAAAATATATACAGTAAAGCCAGTCAGCTATACTTCTGGTCTGGTTAAAAGAACACACTCCTCTGGGTTGTACTGCTTAAGTAAGGGGAGGATATAGGGAGAGGCTACTCTTTCCTCATCCATTTTTACCTTCCTGACAATTTCCTCAGATTGGTATTTTTGTCCTTTTAGATGTAGTTCAGCAGCTGGGGAAAGAACTTTAAAGAACTCATGGAGTCATAAAAGGCTTGTCTGAAAACTATTTCAGGAGGTCACCTAGTTTGACTTCTACTTGAAGAGAAAGTGCCCACACCACTAGGTTGGATCAGCCATGGCTTTGCCTATTGAAGTCTTGAAAATCTCAAAGGAGGACCATGACATCTCTAGGTAAACAGAACCAATGCTATACGTACATATCTGCACGCCCACTCCCTGTCATCCCAGCTAGTAAATAAGTTTTTCTGATACCTAATTCCAAGCTGCAACTCATGGCCCTTGTCCTATCACATCTTCTGCCACTACTGAGAAAGGTTTTCATCTGTGACAGGAGTAACTCACATTCAAGTACCTGCCAATTACCCTTAAAGAAACCTGCATCAGCTCAAATAAGCCCAGTATTCTTGGCCTCTTATTCTAGTTCATGTTTTCTTGGTTCTGATTATCTTGATATCCCACAACTGGATCCTCTCTAGTTTCTCACCAGGTTTTTCAACCGAGAGATCAAAAGCCATAGGAAGTATTGCATATGCAGCCTCTGTAACACCAAACAAAAGATAACTTATTTTCATCTGCTGGACACAGTAATGTAACTCAATATGCAGTCTGCCTTCTTTGTGATGTAGGTAAACTATTCATTTATATTCAATTTGACCTCAAGTACTTTTCAGCTGGGCTGCTAACTCACCGGTCAGTCCCAGCCTATACAGCTGCATGGGGTTATTCTGACCAAGGTGTAGAATTTTGCATTTCTCCTTCTAGATCTACATGAGGTCTCTAGTGCCCCGTTGTGCATGTGTTAAGATGAAAGTACATTAAAACCAAACCAAACCACACCAAACAAAACCAAACCAAAACCAAACCAAACCACACACACACAAAAACCATCTCATTTTTTCCTCCCTAAGCACACTGCAAAACATCTGGGTAAATTTCTGTTGGTGTCTATACAGAAGGCCTGTGGTACGGTCAGAGCAGCCAACCAGGAAGTGTGGCTGTGTAATCAGCTTGCAATCCCACATCTAGGTCTTCAACTTAATGAACATTCTAAATTGATCTATCATTGCATTTCAATTACTATATATCTCAATGACTTCACTGACACAGCCCCAATGCCTTTAGCATCTTACTAGTGCCAAAATACTCCACTACGCACTGTACTAGATCCTTGAGAGGAATTAACTCCAATTTTGGTGCTCAAACCTCATTGAAATCAATGATAACCAAACTCTAAATAGAAGACAGGCACCTAAATACCTCTGACAACTTAGTTCTTACTAAGCAGCTTTGATTGGCAAATTTATCTGACTTAACAGAAGCCAAACTGATCAGAAATGGACAGCAAATTAAAAATGTTGAATCACACTGAAACTTAATATGCCCTGTGTTTCTGATAGATCCCATCAGATTAAAGGATTTGCCAGACATACCAGTTTTGGTGTGTTTGCCAGGTGTCCAATTTACAATGTTGGCCCTGCTAAAAAGACAGTGGCAGTAATTTCTCATGTTAGGGAAAAAGATCACTGTCCTTTTGCACTCAGAGTACCACATATTCCCTGTTAGAAACAGGGTTCCACTACTGCAGATGAAGTTAGTTCTGGTTTTATGCTTCTCTTTCTGTCTGTGCCAAGGATCACAATTATGGTTTTTGTTCTGTTTCAGTCAAAGCACATATCTGTATCTCTGGTTATGGACCCTGATAGATTTGGTGTCTTAATTGCCATAGCATTCTGATAGTTGTTAAAAGACCCTGAACAACACAAACTAGTATGGATTTTGGAGGATTAAGAATGAACAACCCAAGTAATTTCCACTCACCACTGAACAGAATCAGTGGTAGACTGAAATGTTAAAGGCATATTTCTTTTTCCTTTGCTGTGTACCACTACACCTTCTTGCAACAATAAACATTTCTAAAGTTTATCTTTTGGAGAGAAAATGGTAGGAACTTAAATTCTATAAAATCAGGCAATTCAACAGAAGTAAAAAATTAAACTCATGAGTTTTTTTAAATGCCAGACTCTTGCAGTGATCTCCTGATGTTTGATTATATTTGCTTTCAAATTTTAATAAACAAATAGCGCTCAGAAAAATCAGAAAATTATTTGCAGACGTCTTCTAAAGAAGAAAATATTATCTATATTCTGGCAGAATTCGTCAAAGACAATTTCAAAGCAAAATACATTATGATCTTTTTGTCATGCTGTACAAAACCTGAGGATTTTGTCACATTATTAAGAATGAGTCTTAAGAGTCTTCAATGAAGTTTAAAACCGGTGTGCATCACTTCACTTTAGCATCACCCTTATTAAAAGTCTCATATCTTCCTGAATTCATTTAAAAATCCATTCAAGTATGGGACTCAGAGTATAAAGTAACTTTACAGGATGATAAAGATTTAACCTAAGAATATTATTTTTCCATTATTCTTCTGTCAGCAGATGTAATTTTATTCCTTCCACTTCTTGTAACTTCTTCGTAGAATCCATCCATACCCTTAATCTATTAAATAGTACAGTAAAATACTTTGTGATTTTCCTCTTAGAAGATCTGTATATGTTCCAATTTTACAAGTTATAGCATCATGACACTTTTCAAATGCGGGTGATTGAATTCTGAATGCAAGAAGAGGTTCAGAATGTCATGTATTGATGCCTCAGACTTAATGTTTCCCACAGCTTCAACAGAATCTAATGTATTTCAGCTCTGTTCCAGTTGTGACTTGCCATACCTCTGAATGTGTATCTTTAGTTACATAGCTTGCAAGGATAGAAAAGTCCACTGCTCTGACTGTGCTCCTAAATGATATGTACCATACAGTCATGCCCTTTAGCACCCCACCAGATCTATAACGTCACTTCTGAAATACAGTTAAATGAAACCAAACTTGCAATTTCTATCTCAGCAACGGCTCAAGCAGGTGAAATGTTGGTAAACAAGCGCCACTTAATCTTCAATTTATTATATCCCCAAGCCCTGGATTATACACTGAAATATAATCCTAACCTTTTATTCTGGGGAACATTGTTCTGCCAAAATTTCAGTGGTTTATATTGTCTCCAAAGTCAGATTTCTTTACATTATAAGATTTGTTGTTGTTGTTATTTTTGTTAAGTTCACAGGAATATTTTTAACCAGCACCTCAACTAAAGCCGAATGGATTTCATGAACTGATTTGTGGATATAACTAATTCAATTCACCATGCAAATCTGAAGATATCACATGCAAAGCTGAACATGCAACACAAAGAATTAAGAGTATTGCAGTGTCACTGTCACTAGTAAGTGTTAAGACTACTGCTACAAGGACACCGCTATACAGGCAGACATTGTGCAGTATGAGAAGAGCCACAGTCCCGGGCAAGAATATAGAAGTAAAGGAAAAAGTTCCCTTTAACAGAGTTTACTATTGTTGGGTACTGCTATATACTCGAGAATGTGGAAATAGATCAAATAATGGTTTGTACAGGAATATCTTAATAGGAAAAAAATTTACCTAGATGTATGATGACAATAATTCAGATGGGGAAAAAAAGGCTGACAGTGCAATTTGTCAGTAGTTTTGATATTGATTATAATACACGGTGTAACCCTTAGAAGTCAAACCTGGAAAATACATACATTTCACTTCAGCTCTATCTAGCTGAGGCACAACTGATGCTCAGCACTTGTCACTCGTACCAGTTATGTTAAAGTCAAACTATTTCTGAATATCACTGTGCAGCAAAGCTCACTCTTTAATGATCTTGTGCCCAAGTGAATGACTACAAATTTCTGCATGGAAGTGCCGTGCTTTGGAGTGGCGGCACTTCCAAAGAAAGCAGACTTCATTCTTAGGGAGACATATTTGGATTGCATTTACAGTTAAATATAAATTTTAAATTCTATATTAGAGTCAATAAGTATTTGTATTCCTTTTCACTTAAACAGTTCAAAGAAAAAAAAAGATTGAACAGGCCTTTATCTTGCATGTTTTGTTTAAATAGAACCTGAAAAAAAAACATGGGAATTTTGCCACTTTTACTACCCCTTCTTAAACATAACTTAAATGATTTAGTAAAAGGACTTCTATTATCTCTGCCTTTATCTTTCACCATGAAAGATAAAGGTTCAATTTAAGGTTCAATTATTGCACTGTGTTACTATAGCAACTTCCAGGGAAAGCAAATTTTAACAAAAAACAACTACTTAATTTATAAACACTTTATAAATGAAGAAAAAAAAAACCCAACTTCTCTCTTTAGTTGTTAAGGTACCTGATTTTAACAGCTATATAAAGCAATAAAAGATGGCTGCTTGTATCACGAAACTGATAGGGAAGGACAGGCAAGATTGGAGTTCGAGTAACATTCAGATGAAAGATTAATTCTTTGTTAAACCCTGTGATTGAAGACATCTTTGAACTTAACCTATTCTGTAAGTTAAAATGGCCACATTCCCAACCATGGAAAACTGACACAATTTCAGTGAATTCAATGGAACAAAGCCAATTTACACTTGCTGAGGTCCTTAGTATTGTATGAGATGAATACTTCTTTCGTTCAGTATGAGAGAACTTTTTGATGGTACTCTCTGAAGTGAATGGGCCACTCTGAAAGCAAGAGGATGGCAAGTGTTTAAATCACTATTAACACAAGTAAAATTGAATTTGGTTCATACCATTTTTCCATTGAATGTTCAAGGTGAAGTCCTTGTCCTGACACTGGTAAGTGCATGTCTACACACTGAGTTTTCAGAGGGTGGTCTAAAATATTTGGTGCCAAGGCCTATTCTTGAATATACATTTTAAATAAATAAATAAGCAAATAAATAAATAAATAGATAAATACATCTGACAATTTATTTTGACTTGACTATATTTAGCCTGGAACCAACGCTCTTTCTAATGAGTACTAGGTCATATTTTTATGTCTTGCTGGTATAATATATTTCTAGTGCACCAAAATCTATATAGGAGGTGGGCTTCAGTTTCAGTTATGGATTTTAAATCCAAATGCACAGTACTTCATTAACAGGTTTGGAATATGTTTCCAAACTGCTTTTATAGCCCAATTCCAATGCAGAGCTTTCCAAGACCACCTAGGTCACTGGCCTAGGAAAACAGAAGCATATATACATCTACAGAAGTTGAAAACAGTTAGCCCAGTTTTTGCATGTGCTTTCTTCTTTCAATTTTCAGCTTTTTTCCCCTCTTTGAATTGCTGAAATGAAGTATAAAGTAATAAAAAAAGAAAGCTGGGAGGGTACTCAGGAGCTCATTCAACTTCATTCTTCTGCCTGAAATTGTTTGCAGTATTTATCTCAATTTTTATCATGTTCCTTCTGCATATATTGGCTTGACTTAAACATAGCTAATAGGTGATAACTTCCTTTCTTTTTCTTTAGATACATTGTTGAAGATAAACAGAGTTGAAATCAAAATTAGTATCATGGCTTTAAAACTTCATTAGTAATATGTTTTTCCTTTTAGTGAGAAACTGGTGACAAATTCTTGGTCACCACATTAGAGTGCTGAAGGTTACCAGAGCAGCCAGTTTGGAAGAAGAATGCTTTACATTCACAAATTTATATATACGAAGAAAGATGAAGGGAGTGACTTGAGATGCTAATAAACGAAAAAGCACAATACAATGGGGTCAGAAACAACAGAAAGGGAGAATGCTTTCTGAAATCTAGGCACATATGGTGCTTTCCCCAGTGTATTATTGGTTTATTCTAATACCACTGTTAACTCAGAATTTTCTGGCTCCCATTAAACCTTTAAATCGGACTACACCAATGTCTCACTGCTGGAACCCTATACAAGCTTAAAAAAAAAAAGAAAATTCAGCATTAAAATACTGAGATTTTGTTCTGAAAGTTCAGCTATACACAAGATGAAATTTAAGAAGCTAAAGACTCTAAAACATTAGAGTTTCACAACTGAGAGCATAGCTCCTTCAAATTCAGTCTGATTTCTGTGCTATGACTTTTGAAGGCACTGCAACTGCCAACAATAAAAAGTTGAGCTGAATCAATCTAATAATTCCATCAGCCACAATCAAATGACAATTAGCTTTCTCTGTGACATAAGTCTAAACTTTAATAAACACTAAGCTTCTTTAGCAACACTTTTGTAGAAGCTTCTCTTCTCTGTCAGCCCTTTATTTTAACAAAATGTAGTGGAACTTGGTCTTTAAAACCTTTATCCTTTGTTTGATTTCAGTCAGGCTGGATAGACAAATTCTGAAGTTACAGAAGGCTAAGGTGCATACCACAAAGAGAGTAGAACAAGATTAATTTATTCAGAAATTTTTTTCATAGGAACTTCTTTTTCCAGATGTGTCCAAATACTTAAAACCACAAGGTCACTATATTTTCACTTTTAAACATGGAAGATATTGAAATTTAGTTCCACGGAAAGTTTTTCTTCTGTTTTAACACAAAATTTAAAAAATACATGTATATTCAGAACTTCCTAGGGAATATGAATGCCATCATTTCACAATCCTTTCTACAAGACTTGACTCTTCTGTAGTGCTACAGCAATCCTTTTAGACACTGTTTTACTTAAGCTAAATTGTTTATCTTTAAAGTAGATCTCATTAGTCTAAATTTTATTATTTTATACATAACACAATAGTAATATATTTATCTCTATAGCTTTACTATTTCCTGTAGAATTCAAAATAGGAAGTAAAATATTTTCCTGGAGTGAAGATAATATTCAGATTTATGCTAACCAGACCAACTGCAACAGAAGCTGGAGGAGAACATCTTTAAGCAAGAAGCTAAGTGAAAGAAATGAAGAGCCAAGTAAGTTGCAAGGAAAAAAAGGAAACCAAACCACAAAAGAATAAAAGAATAGGATAAATACTCTCTTTTTCCAAGATGACCGGTAAGTAAATTAAGATTTCAGTATTGAGAAAAAAAAAACAAACAAAAAAGATTAGGTTAAGGTGACAAGTGAATAAGATAGAGCTCTCCACAAACTGACCAGAGATAGTTCTCTTAACTGAAATTCCAAATTACATGTAGAATCTTCATAGCCCAGCTGAGTTCTATTATTATTCTAAATAACCAATTCAAAAAACATAGTGTGCCACGAAAGATAACTAGTCGTTTTGTTGCTACTGGAAAATTCAAATACTAGCCCAGATGCTCCTCTGCAATCTTAAAGGTTGGCACATATGTGAATTTCTCTGGGAGTTCTGTCTCATTCAGAAATTTGACAGTAATAAATTATGATTAGATAATTAAAGATTATCATAATACCTATGTGTACATCTCAGCAATCTTAATTCTGTTATTTTCTGCTTCTTGTTTGTATGCTATGCTTTTTAAACTTCAAAGGCGTAAATGACATTTTTCATTATGTTCACCAAATAATTTTAAACAAACAGGACAGGTATATGAATTTACAAAAATGCACTAGACACCTATATCTCATGTTTGAAGGGTTTCGTAAGTATCGCTGTTAGCAGATCTTACCTTTACTGTACAGTCTAATCTATAAAATCAAAGCTACACTCCACGCTTACTTTCTGTTCATATGTTGTTAAATTAGGCAAATATTTCAGCATGTAAAAATTGTTCATATCACAGTTTAAAGAAATAGTAGTGATTTACAATACTCTTTGTTTTAAAAACTTTCAGATTTTGAATTTATTCTAGTACTATCTTTCCCTTTTATACCCAAGGAAGTCCATCAAAAATATTATTACTTTTATATGGCCTAGTGACCATGTTTGAAACAGTTCCTTATTATGTGTAAGATAAATGCTTAGCAGATAACGTTTATTAAAATTAAATACTTACATTATAAAAAGAAAGTTGCTTAATAGAGGAACAGATGGTTAATGGGCTGTGACTAGCCATGAATGGATTGTGAATATTACAGCAAGAATCTATCAACAGATAGGAAAATGATTCTGGACAAGAACCAATTGCCTGGAGTCAGTACACAACCTAATTTTAAACTCTTCTTTTTTTTTCCAAGTAACATGAACAATATGATGAAGTCACTTTGCTGGAAACAATTGGATAGAACTGACAAATTCATAATGCTTCAGACCATGAAATCCCAATTGGCGTAATCACAGATACATTTATCATGCCTGTAGAGATATTATTATAGTTACAGCTTATAGTCTTTCCCACTGTGATAACTGCTCTTTCCAAATTGGTCAGTTTTGCAAAATAATACATTCAAATTTCTTCAGAAGATCCAGCACAATAATTGTTTTAATCAGAAGGCCCTTTTGTAATTTAATTTCTCTGCTTAAAAATGCACTTGAGAAGCACTCTAAGAGAGCTTTTAAGATAGAAAGGTCCGCCTTAAAGCTTTGTTCTGTGTTTACAGAGTCTTTTTACACCCAAGTGTCAAAGTAGGTGTAATGACTAAATGCACACATGACCTCTATCTATATGAGGAGCTTTCTTCTGGATAATGAACTTCTGCTTTTTTTCCTATAATTTCTTGTAAGGATTTAAAATGTTGGCACAGGAAACCCTGATTATTTACTTTTTTTTTTTTTTTTTCTGTTTTGTGTATCAGCGTAACATACAAAAGCTGTCCAGGACAATATAGTATGAGAACCTCACATAAAGTAAATCAGCAAGATTAATCATAGAATCATAGAATTATAGAATCATAGAATGGTTAGGGTTGGAAGGGACCTTCAAAGATTGTCTAGTCCAACCCCCCTGCAAGAAGCAGGGACATCTCCAACTAGCTCAGGTTGCAAAGAGCCTCATCTAACCTGGCCTTGAATGTTTCCAGGGATGGGGCATCCACCACCTCTCTGGGCAACCTGTTCCAGTGTTCTACTCCCCTCATTGTAAAAAAAAAATAATTCCTAATATCTAATCTAAATCTATCTCCCTCTATTTTAAAACATTACCCCTAGTTCTGACACAGCAGGCCCTACTGAATATTATAAATATTGATATTGGTTTATTTCAGCTTAATTGGACTCAATAATCACTGGTCCTGTTTCAGTAACTGCCTTTCACATTAGATAGTTTTAAGAAACTATTAATACTGTTTTAGAAGATAGATAAACAGCAGAGTTTCTCTAACAGAAATAAAATACAAGTAATCCTCTTTGGACTAAATACTACATAGTGGAGGAACATTCCAACTTCAATTCAAGAATTCCAGTGATGGAGAACCCACCAAAATGATACTTAGTTGATGATTCATAGTTAAAATATATTTTAGTACATTTATCTTTTACTTCTAATCTGTATTAGTCTAACTTTAACTTCCAAACACGGGATCTTACTATATTTTATTGGCTATCTAAAGAATTATTTCATCTGTTCACACTGATCTACCTGTAGACTAATCACCCTGCAGTGCTCTCTCGGGAAAAAAAAAAAAAACAAACAAAACATGCACTTTGAGCTTCCTGAGTCTTCTTTTTTTTCATTTTAACTCATATCTCTTCTCCATACCTTCTAAATTTCTAGCACCTTTATTTGTGCACAGACACAAAAACTTAGAATATTTGCATAACAACCACAAGCAGGATACAGAGAGAACTTAATTTTCTTGCTCAGCATTCCCTAGTATTCATCACTATGGATTGCATTAGATTTTTATAGGAATCATTTCATAGTATAAACTAATATTCTAGTAAACATCTGATTATCTTCAAACCACTCAGAGTTGATGTTTTGAAAGTATTCACACCTATATTTTGGAAATATGGACTGTAAACATTTTTGTTAATCATATAACTTTATCCTACGTAGTAGTTCCAATACATCTCATCCTGCACATTACATAGTCCAGATAAGATGTATTAAAAAAAAATATTTTTGTTTTTAAATTAAATTAAATTCATGTACATTTCCCCACGCCCAAAACTTGGGTAACATACAACTACAGATATCTAATACAATATGCATTAGAAAAAAAAATGCACTGAAAGATGTCCTCAACTAAAGCAACATACTTGTGCATTTGAAATTTGAAGCTAGAAAATAAAAAATTAATTATTTTTTTTTCTTTAAATTCCTTGCTCTCAAAATTCAAATCTGTTTTCTGTGGCAATAGCAGTATATCCTGAAACATTGAGATACCTGGTTTTCTTTTTCTTTAGATCAATACAAAGTCACTAGTTGCATTAAATAATGCTAATCTGCAAAATAAGCAAATGACTGTTAAAATGCAGATGAAATAATGAGACTTGAGCGCTTGTACCTATAACATCAGCAGAAGTTTACTTCTTCTACAGTCTCTAAAGCTCAGCCTGGTAATCAGTGTTGAGGTTTTAAACACTTTCTTTTGATCACAGCACAAAATTATACAGTTTGGTAGTTTGCTTGTAGGTAGTTGGTTTGGGGATTTTGTTTTTGTTTTCTTTTGTATTAAAAAACCAAACAAGATAACTTTTGTGAATAACACAGATACCAGTAGATTAGATTTTAATTCCCAAGAGAAAGGGAAAAACACTTTACTATTTTAATCACCTAATTAAGTAACTGATGAACCAGAGTTGTTATGGCTTTATTTTAATTTGTGTCCATTAGATGTTTTTTGTTGGTTTGGTTTTGGTTTTTTTTTAAACTCATTCTAATGATTAGTTGTACTCACAGGAAAACAGTAGATCATCTGCTTGCCTTTCAGGTCTGTCAGCAACCAAACAAAATCTCATGAACACAGTAAATGTATAAATCAGCTCCAAATAAATAATAAATCACACAGCTCTGCTCAGTTAAATGATGGATGGAAGGCTGTAGAAAGTGAGAACTTGTGCTGTTTTGAAAATCTAGATAATTCAAGGCTTCTCATATATATTGGGTACCTGCTCAGCTATCCATAAAGATAGTATTTCTCACCTATGAAGAAAAAAAATCAAGTTTGTATCACTATATTTGTTCCTTCCAATAGTTCTGCTACTCCAGGGATACTGCTATTCTGTGTCCTTCATCCTAGAATTCTTCTCATTTCAATGAGATTGTCAATAACTCATTTTTCAAATACTTGTCAAATGTAGCTGTTAGGTAGAATTGCCCTATACTTATAAACATCCAGCAAGTTCCGTTATATTTCATTTGCCCATTGCCAGCAAAGTTGCAAAGAAAAGATTTCTGTAAAGGCCAGTTGGCAAACAACAAGATGTTAAACGTTATTACCCAGAATACAATGCTGTGTATGAAAAAGGAAGATTAGACTAATAGAAGGTAGCACTTAACAATCAAGCTACTTCTAATCTTCAAAAGCCACCTCTGCTCTCTCGTGCTTATCTGTGGGTTTAAGCTAAAAATTATTAGACTCATTGTGACAATGATCTCTTTCTTATAAAGAATAAAAGCATGTTTTCGTGAGTATTGCAGAACTGCCCTCAAAGCAGGAGTCCTGAATGAACTGTGGGATGGAGGTAAGAGCACTTGCTTTTGAAGACTTAAGAGTGAATCATGAGTCCTTTTCTCAGCTTGCTTGTCTGAAGTAGCACGGTGGGAGAGGATTAACAAAACCTAGCTCCTCCAAACTTTCTCTTTGAAATTCTAAGCTGCTTACTGTAAGAACCTTAGGAGTAGTCTTGCTCTCCTTGAGCTTCTGTACTCTGCCCCGAGATGCACATGCTCAAATAAGAGTTAAGAAAAACTTTGGCTACAAAAATACCTCAAACTTGCAACTAGTTTGCATCTTGCTCACTTAGAAGTCTCTCAGTCAGGATACAGAGCTCAGATTATTAGTTGCTTCTAATTTGCTTTCTTGCAAGTGATTGCTATACCGCACAAAAGTTGGAGAGGACATCTTCAAGTTATCAAGCAGGACAACTCTGACCAAAATAGTAAAAGTAGAATAAAGGGTAAAGCTAGAAAATTTACCTTCCCTTTATCCACCTGACACTGGCCAGAAATCACAAGAGTGCGGATTTCTGCTCTTGATGTAAGTTGCCATTCCCTGCTCAGAATACTGTAATAAAGCAATACTTTAGACACATAAGGTAGCATAAAGGACAATTGTGGTAGTACAATGACTTTGTTTGCAGGTTTGCTTTTTGTTTTTTTTTTTAAAAAGGTCTTAAACTATGTGATAATTCCTGCCAGTATACCAGAGTAAATCTGGCTAGTTTTTCTGGCTTTACTGGTTCCAGACTCCTATCCATGTTTGTCACAGAACACATCTACATAAAGAAATTTGTAGGACTTTTTAATTCAAATACTCTGATCCCTATAGGTTGAATTCTGCCCCTAATTCATAACAAGTAGTAGCAAATGTCACAAAAGTTGCTCCAGCATTTGACCACAACAAAGGCAAAACACTCTCCTTTGCTTCATGTCTAAAAACTTTCAACAGAAAACATTGACTCCTCTCCACCATGACCAGAGTCCCAAAGTAACTGTTCTAAATTAAGTTCACATAATATGATGCTCCATCTCCCTTCCTTATCATTTTGTGACCTGAATTAATGTGTTGACTGAATGCTGAAGCTGGTGTTAGAGGTCCCAGTCTCCTAGAGAATAAAGAGGACTTCAGCATTCTCAAGGTATTTTGCACCTCAGGGCTCTATGTGATTTTCACTCTGTACATCATTCCAGTTTTATAGCACACTGTGTGATTTCTTTTTGAAGAGCTTAATGTATTAATCACTGTCATCTACTAGAGAAAATCAGGTCATCTTCTCTGTCTAGATATATTGGATGCACCTTAGACTTCTTTTTATTGTAGCTCTACCAGCTGCTTTTGTTGTGAAGTCCCATGGAGCCTCTAATTTCTACTAAAGAATAATCAAAGGATTTTTTCACCATATAGTTCTTTGAAAACAAGGCAAAAATTTAATTCATTAAAAATTCAATGTAATGCTTCACTTTAATCATATCACAATAGGTTACACTATGTGTGTCCACCCATATGCAATTGTTCTGCAGAACTCTTCCACGTCTCTTATATAAACTTTAGTGGGCACATTTATTCCAATAACTTGACAAAAATTTCAATAGAAATATATCAACACTTTAGCATTAAAGGTGAAAAATTAGTTGAAACCTTCCAAGTGGTACAACACAGGTGACAGATGCATAACTGACATTGAGAATGAAGGGATGAAGAAGAAAAATATGGCATTTTACACTGCATGATTTTATTTTTACAGTTTTGATTGCATATTTCCTAAAAATCCAATAAACTAATTATATATTATTTTAATTCAACACAGTTACTTTAATTAGTATTAACCATTACTAAACCTTTTCCTGTTACACTTAGGAAACAAAAGTCCATTGCTCTACAAAATAAGTGAGAAGTAAGTGTTGGAATCTTTACTGGCACTTTTTCTGATGCTGAGAGGAACTGAAATGGTATAGGACACTCTTTATCCTAACAGGATTGTTGGAAACAAACACTGACTGACTGACCTGCCATTTCTGCATCAGAACTACTTCAAAATGAATCACGACAAGGCTTCAGGCAAGTATTATATTATCAAACAGATGTTAGAGTTTTTAAAATTCTCACTTACTAAGGATGGAGAAGCTCTAAGAAGATTTATTTGGGTAGGTACCTGAAAGGCCAAATCCAACTCCTCTTAAAAGTCAGTTGCAAAGCTTTTGTGAAGTGTAAATAAAAGCAAGATAAAATTCAGACTGATGACTTGTTTTTCCATATAATATTTTGAAAACGCCTTTACATCATGAAAAACATTTTTACTTATCTTAGGACTTTTAAATTTGGAGGCAAAAAGACAAGGCTAGCTTGATTACGTGATCCAGATTTATAGCAACCTATCTGTTCAGAAGTGCATATCACAGCCTAGTAAAAACGCCCTCCAGTAAAGGGCAAATGCAGGCATTTATATACTTATCTATTTAACCTGATTCATATTCTGGTTTACATTCCCAACTTCCATTGAAAGGATGTTTAAGATTTTCCTAATATTTTCCTAAACTACAAGTCAGACTTTTTTTTTTATTTTTTATTATTTATTTTGCTCAGATTTGGGGCATGCATAACTTAAGTATGGCAAGAGCTACCTGTTTTGGCCACATGTCCTGATGGATCTAGGCTGCTGTCCAGCAGGTTTGGCTTAACCGGAATTACTGTTGATTATTTTTTTTTCTTACCTCAGCTATTTACATTCCCAATGTTTTTCTTGTACTGTACGGAGAACTATAAACAAGCATCTCCAGTGCATGACAGATCATTTAGCAACCTAGACCTTATCAGTCTTACCCCTGCATGAAGTTCCACTAAAGACTGTAGGCAAAGCTATTTCCTGGGGCCAGACATAGCAAACTTTATAACTTATATTTTCTTCTTACAAAGTCCTGATTCTTCCATTCCCTGTCAATCCTGTTGGGCATAAGGTCCTGGCTACTGTGTGTACTTTGTGCTTAGTAGTCATCCTAAATGCAGTGTTTTTATATTTCTGTACATAAATTACTGCAAATAAAATTGCAGTCAAAAGACTTCCTTCCATGATTCGATGCTGTTGTGGTTTTGCTTAGTGAGGGGGGCCTAAGGTGGTAACTTCTGTAGGAAACTGCTAGAAGTCGCTCCCCTTTGTTCAGTGGACTCGGCTGGGCCTAGGGCGGACCCACTGCTGGCCAAGGCTGAGCCGATTGGGAGCAGAATGTCCCCTGATAACGCCTCTGCGATAACGTATTTAAGAAGGGGAAAACAGAAAAAAAAAAGGAGAAGAGAAGATGTGACGAAGCTGAGCGGGGGCAGAGGCGCAGAGGGAGGCCTCCGGGGCCTTGCAGACCTCACCCTCTGGCCTCTCGCCAGGCGGCCGACTGGGCCCAACTCAGCCTGGCCTGGCTGCAAGAGGTGGAGAAGAGATGAGATAGATGATGTGAAGAGATCCTGAGAGGCTTCTGCCAGCCTGTTGTGAAGAACGAACTTTTCTTGTGAGAGAAACAGCTGCAGACACCAAGGTCAGTGAAGAAGGAGGGGGAGGAGTAATGTGTCTCCTGGCCCCTGCAGCCTGTGGTGACGACCATGGTGGAGCAGGCTGTCCCCCTGCAGCCCATGGAGGTCCACGGAGGAGCAGAGATCCACTTGGAGCTTGGAGCCCGTGAAGGACCCCGCACCTGGGGAGGCGGATGCCTGAATGTGGCTGTGGCCCGTGGAGGGCCCGCTGGGGCAGCCATTCTGGAGAGACTGCGCTCCGTGGAAGAGATGACCTACGCCGGAGGAGTTTAATGAAGGACTGTGGCGTATGGGTGGGACCCCACACTGGAGCAGGGGAGGGATGTGAGGAGTTCTTCCCCCAACTGTGAAGCAGCGGCGTAAAACAACGCATAATGGACTGACCGCGATCCCCATTCCTTCTTCCCCCCTGTGCCGCTTGGGGGGGGAAGGTAGATAATGTTAAGCTTGGGAAGTGGGAAGGGTGGAGGAGGTTATCTTGTTTCTCTGTCTCATTATCCTGCTAGTTGTAGTAATAAATGAATAGTTTTCCCCAAGTCGAGTCTGTTTTTGCCCGTGACGGTAAGGATTTCTCCCTGTCCTTATCTCAAACCTCGAGTCGTTTTTCTTAAATTATCTCTCCCTATTCTCTTGGAGGGTGGGGGGAGTGAGAGAGAGACTGCATAGTCTGGTCCAGATCGGGGCTGAACTACGACAGATGCCGTTCTTACCTTTTGGAGGTATAATTGAAGCTTCTGTTTTATCCAGGAATCTTCACATGGATGGCTGTTTTGCTAGCCTACTTCTGAACGTATACACAGTCTATACGTGAGCCTTTGTTTTGTCTGGGTGAGTCACTTACTCCTGTTAAAAAACAATATTTCTCTGCCCCTAACTGAATACAAGGTCATCCTCTGATAATTCTTGTAACTAGCAGGTGCAAGCAATGGAAGAGACCCTGTGCTGGCAAATAATATAGTGGAGATAAACTAATTCAGGAGGAGGCGGGGACTTTGTGGGTTATATTATTTGTCTTCTGGGCAGAATCAAACCTTAGAATCGTAGAATCATAAAATAGTTACGCTTGGAAGGGATCTTTAAAGATCTTCTAGTCCAACCCCCCTGCAAGAAGCAGGGACATCTTTCACTAGATCAGGTTGCTCAGAGCCTTATCCAGCCTGGCCTTGAATGTTTCCAGGGATGGGGCATCCACCACCTCTCTGGGCAACCTGTTCCAGTGTTTCACTACCCTCATTGTAAACAATCTTTTCCTTATATCCCATCTGAATCTACTTCCCTCTATTTTAAAACAATTACCTCTCATTCTATCACAACAGGGTCTGCTAAAGAATTTCTCCCTGTCTTTCCTGTACGCCTCCTTTAGGTAGTGGAAGACTGCTATAAGGTCTCCTCAGAGCCTTTTTTGGCCAGGCTGAACAGCCCCAAATCTTTCAGCCTGTCCTCATAGGGGAAGTGGTCCAGCCCTCTGATCATCTTCATAGCCCTCCTCTGGACCTGCTCCAACAGGTCCACATCTTTCTTATGCTGGGGGCTTGACAGCTGGACACAGAACTGCAGTTGGGGTGTGTCAAGAGTGGAGTGGACAGGGAGAATTGCCGCCCTCAATCTGCTGGCCACTTTTCTTTTGATGCAGCCCAGGATGTGGTTGGCTTTCTGGGCTGTGAGCACATATTGCCAGCTCATGTTGAGCTTTTCATCCACCAGCACTCCGAAGTCCTGCTCCTCAGGGCTGCTCACAGTCCATTCTCCACCCAGTCTATATTTGTGCCTGGGATTGCCCCGACCCATGTGCAGGACCTTGCACTTGGCCTTCTTGAACTTCATGAGGTTGGCATGGGCCCACCTCTCCAGTCTGTCAAGGCCCCTCTGGATGGCATCACTTTCCTCCAGCATGTCGACCACATAACACAGCTTGATGTCATTGGTGAACTTTCTGAGGGTGCACTCTATCCCACTGTCCATGTTGCCAAGAAAGATGTTTAACAAGGTCAGTCCCAATGCTGACTCCTGAGGAACACCACTCTACTTGGACATCAAGCCATTGACGACAACACTTTGAGTGCAACCATCCAGCCAATTCCTTATCTACTGAGTGATCCATCCATCAAATTCATATCTCTCCAGTTTAGAGACAAGGATGTTGTGCAGGAGACTGTCAAATGTCCAAGTCCAGGTATATGATGTCTGTTGCTTGTCCCTTGTCCACCGATGCTGTAAACCCATCATAGAAGGCCATCAAATTGGTCAGGCATGATTTGCCCTTAGTGAAGCCATATTGATTGTCAGTAATCACCGCCTTATTTTCCGTGTGCCTTTGTACTGTTTGCAGGAGAAACTGCTCCATGACCTTGCCAGGCACAGAAGTGAGACTGACTGGCCTGTAGTTCCTCGAGTCTTCCTTGTTTCCCTTTCTAAAAATAGAGATTACATTACTCCTCTTTGAGTCAGTGGCAACCTCACCAGACTGCCATGACTTCCGGTATGATGGGCAACAGCCTGTCAACTTCATGCAACAGTTCCCTCAGGACCTGCGGAAGCATCTCATCAGGTCGCATGGACTTGTGCGCCTTTAGGTTTCTTAGATGGTCTCAAACCTACTCTTCTGCTACAGTGGACAGTTCTTCATTCTCCCAGTCCTTGTTTTTGCCTTCTGCGACTTGGGTGAAGTGGTTAGAGGCCTCACTGGAGGAGGCTGAAGTAAAAATATCATTGAGTACCTCAGCCTTCTCCATGTCTCCTGTAACTAAGTCTCCCTTTTCCTTCCAGAGAGGGTTTGCATTCTCCTTGGTCTTCCTCTTATCCCTGATGTACCTAAAGAAGTTTTTCTCTTTGCCCTTGATGTCCCTGGCCAGATTTAATTCAGTCAGAGCTTTAGCCTTCTCTACATTATCCCTTGCTGCTTGGACAACCTGTCTGTAATCTTCCCAGATTTTGGGGAATACCAGTCCTCACTTTCACCCTCTGTACGCTTCCTTTTTGTTTTTGAGTTGGTCCAGGAACTCCTTGTTCATCCATGCAGGCCTCCTGCCCAACTTCCTCTTCATTGGGATGCATCACTCCTGAGCTTGGAGGAGGTGCTACTTGAATATCAACCAATACTCCTGGACCCCTCTTTCCTCCACAGATGTATCCCACGGCACTTAGCAGTAGATCCCTGAAGAGGCCAAAGTCTGATCTCCTGAATTGCAGGGTAGAGAGCTTGCTGCACTCCCTCCTCACTTCCCTAAGGATCTTGAACTCCACCATCTCCTGGTCACTGCAGTCAAGGTTCCCCTTGAGCTCCACATTCCCCACCAGCTCCCTCTTGTTGGTGAGAACAAGGTCCAGCATAGCATCTCTCCCCTTGGCTCCTCTATCACTTTGAGAAAGAAGTTATCATCAATGCATTCCAGGAACCTCCTGAATTGCTTGTGCCCTGCTATGTTGTCCTTCCAACAACTGTCAGGGTGGTTGAAGTCCCCCATGAGGACCACGGCTTATGACTATTAGACTGATCCTATCTGTCTATAGAGGGCCTCATCCACTCAGTCCTCCTGGCCATATGGCCTGTAGTAAACCCTCACTGTAATGTCACCTGTCCCTATCCTCCCTTTAGTTCTGACCCATAAGCTCCCTGTCAGCTCGTCATCCATCCCCAGATGGAGCTCCATGCACTCCGACTGGCTGTTGATATAGAGGGCGACATCCTCTCCTTGTCTCTGCTGCCTGTCCTTCCTAAAGAGCCTATGTCCTTCCATTCCAACACTCCAGTCATAAAAGCCATCCCACCATGTCTCCATGATGCCAAAAAGGTCATAGCCCTGCAGGCATGCACACATCTCTAACTCTTCCTGTTTGTTCCCCATGCTATGTGTGTTAGCATAGAGGCACTTATGCTGGGCCCCAATGAAGCTGACTTTCTGGCTGGAGTGGCTGGATTTCCCTTTAGCTGCCCTTTAGGTGCTCTCTTATTTACCTATGATCCCTCCCCAGGTTCTGGGCACCTGTTGCTGGCACTGGCACTATACTGACAGTAGTGGGATGGATTATGTTTTCCCTCCCCTGACAACAGTAGTTTAAAGCCCTCATTACCAGTCTGGCAAGCCTATGACCGAAGATGCTTTTCCTGTTCTCTGTCAGGTGGACCCCATCAGCCCCTTCTCTCAAAGCAACAGATTCTGTTTCCAGTGGAATTTGTAACCCAGAAAGAGCCACTGCATCTAATAGTTGTCTTTCAACTTACTGTAGATCCTAGTGTTCCCTGCCTGCTCAGCCTTTCCATTTCTTGTCTTTGGCAGTCACACCATAGGATCCTTTTAAAAGTGAAGAGATGCAATACAAACAATTATGGCACTTGAAAGTGCACTACACAGAACAGCTTTAGCAAAGAAGTAGGAAGAACAAGAAATCCTCGTCCTCATAATACTGAAATCAAGTGCATCTTAAGCACAAGTGGCTTTCCAACTCTGATCTGCAGGGGTGTAGTGTAATTGCATCCTTTTAGTACCATCTCAGAACCTGGGCAGAGGCAGTTTCTAAAATGGGCAAAATAAAACAAAAAAGAAATAGATGGGAACAATGAACAGCAATGGAATAAAAATTCCTTCTGCACTACTTTTAAAAACAGAGCCACAGGAAATGTGTCTAAATGGTGATTAATTAGTTTATTAACAAAGCCTTTAGTTAAATCATAGTTGAGCACGAAGCTACCCCCGCCCCCTGACTAGTCATCCTTAGTCTAACTAATCTTGCTGCTCCTAGAGGTTAATTTAGTGGTGTTGAATAAATAGCTGGAGGCATTGAACACCACCACAGAAGAAACTAGCTCAGTAGGACACAACCCAGATTCATACTTGCTCTCATCTTAAAATACCATGTAGATCATAGAATAGAATTTGCTAACATGGAAAATACCAATTCTTCTATATTCTATGAAAACTTAAATCCTACTTTAAATCACTGTATATAGCTCACAGCTTGCTTTCTCTTCCAAAGTATTTTGGCTTTAGAAAATATTAAGTGCCATTTTTCTTTTACCAGACATAGCTGGAAAGTTTTTCTATCTCTCCTCTTTTAGTTATGAGATATCCATCAAAACAAAACCCAAAATATCTGATACTTTATTCCCACAAATTATTATCCAAGGCTTTCCGCATGTTTCTCTAATATTTGTAATTAAA
The DNA here is from genome assembly GCA_009806455.1 of Tetrax tetrax. Classification (NCBI taxonomy): domain Eukaryota; kingdom Metazoa; phylum Chordata; class Aves; order Otidiformes; family Otididae; genus Tetrax; species Tetrax tetrax. The sequence continues at coordinate 406,593 of WHYT01016901.1, forward strand.
ATAATTGTAACATCTCTGGAAGGTAAATGCAGTAATACATCCCATGATACAGATTAAGAAACAGAATCCAAATAAACTGAGTTTGAGTCAAAAATAATCTTCTTAAGAATAATTAAATACCACATCACATTTCTTTACAGATCAGAATGTTTACTCTTTGAACACTGAACAACTACACAAAGTCATCCTTCCTAGAGGTGGATACTGCTGAAACATACTGTCAATTTAATTTTAATCCAACATATTGTGTCACAGACTAATCTGGTCACTCTTGGGTTGTATTCAGATCTACTTTAAAATTCAAGTGGACAAACACTCATTCTCCCAAGACGAAGCTAAATAAAAGCATAAATTAGATTCTAAGGGTTGAACATACACAGATTTTAGTCACTCACTTCTGTACTGGGAATAGGCAAGGACTACTTGATTTCTGCTGCAAGAAGAATGTGAGTAAACCAGAAAATCCCCACTGGATTTAAGAAATAATTTTTGCAACATCTATGAGAAAAAAAAAAAGGATGTTTCATTTAGGACACTATCTAGTGTCTAATATTTTTTAATATTCATATAATGAATAAGATAATCGACTTTATGGTAACAGAAGTCTAGTAAACTCAAATGTGTAGCATTCAGAACCAGGCTAAGAAATTAATGCATTACCAGTACTAGTACAAGGCATATATGTGCAAACATTTCATAAGATGATGAAGGGCAGTGAGATATTGTCATTCGTAACCAGTAACTTTCTAATACTATCATCAAAAGCCCTGTTACAATTTCTTATGGGTATTTTATCTTATTTTAGCCAGCACGCTGTTACAGACATACAAATCCCATTCTGCCCTATTCTCAGAGCCAAATTTGTTTTCACACATCTTAGTTTTAGATACTCTAGTAGATAACAAAATGAGAGAACATTAAATGAAAAAAGATCTTTCCAAGAGTAAAGGTATGAAAAAAAATGCAATTACCAACTAGCTCACATGTATTTATTTAACATATAATGGTAGGATAACATTATCAGACTATTTTTAAAGCTTAAATTATTTATCAATAGTAAAACTAACAGATAGATTTTACTCTTAGTGTTATTCAGGTACAGAACCTGAATTTGTGTGAATGACATTCCTACTTATTTACCCACAGTGCTGTGTGCTTAACATATTAATTTTTAAAAATCTTTGCCTATGACAGCCTAGTCTCTTTGGAGTTTGTTTCTTGGGCTCATTTTTTCCACAAATGTCCCAGCTCTTACCAGGGAATGAATTTATTAGCAAACAGTATTATAACAATTTGGATTCTTAACTGGAATAATAATCAATCCCTCCTGATTAAAATTAGGCCTTAAAGCTTAGACAGAATTCTGTCAAATGATTTTGGGGGAATCAAAATGTGTAACAGAACATCACCTCTTCCAGGTCTAACCTCTTTGATTTAATTGTGATAATGTACTACAAATAGAAGAATTATTTCAGATGAAAAATACTTAAATTATAATTAATTCATCAATGAAGTTTCAAGGTTCTAACTTAGAGAAAAGGAGAGCAAAAGTACAGATACATAAATTCTTCCTACAAAACACAGTGTCTACTTCAGTCACGAGTAATTCCACTAAAGCCATTGGAGAGTTACATCTGGAAAAATGATAATTATCTGTCAGATTAATTTCAGAAAAGTCCATTACACTAACAGTCTCATTTGCTGTCCAGCAAGTTGTGATGTTTCCACAAAGTGTTTCAGCTTTAATATCTCTTTCCTAGGTGAGTATCCAATCTTGATTTTATTTTGGTTTTGTCCACATAGACAGTCCAACTGTGTAGGTATGAGTTACTATGGAAGAGTTACACAGTTCAACTGCTTGAAAGCTTTTTGCAAACTTCTAGCATTTACCTGGTTCATCCTTGCAGCATTCCCATCCAATAGCAAAAGACAGAAAAACCACAAAGCCTAAGCATACCTTCATACCAGTAGCTTCAGCTTCCACTCCACAGTTGGGTTTAAACTAGAAATTGTGATCAGAGTTCAGCTGGGGCTAATACCTTGTATGAATTTTTTCCTTTCCACAGCTGGAAGCTTTAGCTGAGTAATTTTGATCCAACTTTTTATCAGGTTGTCTTTTCATTCCACTCATAGTTGTACTCTGTTGAAGACACTGTAGAAAGGAAACATCAGGAGTACAACAAAGCATCTGGCACCATAAGGTGAGCAAAAGCAAGGTCATGAAAATAAAAAAAAAGGAGCTTATCACACCAGCTTATTGTACCAGTGGAGCAAGTCACTTACTAGTAGTCAGAAAAACATCAGGAAACAAAAAAAAAAAAAAAAAATACAAACCATAGGATGGAATTCAGGACCACAATTAAACAAGACAGTTACAAGGTCAAAGTCAAGGCTTCAGGAATACAGCATAGAGACATGACAGAAAGCAACAGATAATAAATTCCCCTTCTATGAGATCTCAGTAAGGCAACCCACCAACCAAATAACTAACCTAGTCCCCAGCTGATTGCCTTGCAGAAGCTGCTGAAGGGTAGCTTCATGGCCAAAGCTTCATGGTAATTCTGCAAGAAGTTCAGATTAACCTGAATGCCTTAACACTGATCTGGTTCCTTACTTTGACTGAGTCTTCTTCCTATTAGGCAGCTGCAACTATTGCATTTATACAATAATCTCACTTAGCCTCAGGCAGAATCAAGACTTGGTTCTTTCCTATTTGCTCTCCCACTGATGCCTGCTGCATTGAAAAACAGCTTTACTGTGGGTATTTTTTTCTGCCTGTGATCTGAGCTCCTATAGAAAGTTTGATCCTTCGTGTCTGTTTCTTTCTTCTACCTGGTAATTTCAGAATACTTTACTTAGCAGAGCAAGTAGATGTTTCAGAAAGAATTGTCACATGAAAACAGATATTCAGACAAAAGAAAGAAAACTGCTCAAACTTCCTAAAAACTTTTGATTAATGGCTTGAGTTTGCCATCCACATAAAAAACTCCTATTTCTACTGCTATGAGCTAATACATTTATAAGGGTTTTAATTTTTAACTTGGATAAATTAGGACGTTCTTATTTCCTAAAACCTGACTTTTGTATGTTGTCTGAGTGTAGGCGCTGAGGTGTTGGCAGAGGGGATCTGCAAGGGTGGCCTCTGTAAGGAGAGACTGAGGCTGCCCCATGCCAGACACAGACAGTTCCAGCCACCTCTGCAATGGACCTACTACAGGACAAAGCTGAGCCCATCAGCCCTGGGTGGGGTGCCTTGGGGAAAATATGTGTAAGAAAGGGCAGAAAATTCCACAGGGTAAGAGAAGGAGAAAACAAAAACAGTGAGAAACAACCTTGCAAATCCCAGGGTGAAAGAAGAAGGAAAGGCTCCAGGTGCTAGAGCAGAGACTCCCCTCCAGCCTGTGGAGAGGGTGCTGTGCCAGAGCAGGTGGGTATTTCCTGAGGGAACCGTGGTCTCTTAAAGGGCACATGCTGGAGCAGGGAAAAAGTGTGAGGAGAGAGGAGCAGCAGAGAGGAGCTGTTAGGGACAGACTGCAGCCTCCCATTCCCTTCTGCTGCTCCAGGGACAGGATGGGCAGGGGAGGTAGAAAGAGAAGTTAAGAATGTAGGCATGAACATAAACCTGGGAGAGGGGGAGCAAAGATGTTTGTCTTGGTTTCTCATCACCTAAACCTATTTTAATTGGCAATAAATTAAATTAATTTTCTCTAAGTCCAGTCTGCTTGCCTGCAACAGTAAGTGGTAAGTGATCTCCTTGCCCTTATCTCAACCCACATTATCTCTCCCTGCCATTATCTCTCATCGTATTTTCTCTCCCATCCTGTTGAGGAGGGAGAGTGCAGCTGGGTGGGAGTTTGGCCTTTAGCCAAGGTTGACCAACCCAGTATATATACTAAGTTCCCCTTTAGGAATAAGGAAACTAAATAACTTATTTTGAATAATGAAGGCTTCAACCACATCCATGTTCCAGGCTCACCTTGCTACAAAACTACACCCAAAGAAATTTTTTTTGTGCTTTTTTTTCCAAGAAATAAGTGAAATAAGAATATTATCAGTTCTGTTCTGTAACTATAAGAAAGCTGATAACATTATTGTTTTTTATCTGTCTAAGATCAATGGATTATTTCAGTTTCACTAAGTCAAAAATACATAAGCAAAGTTCCTTTGAACTCTATGGGAGTACTGTTCTCAATATAGCCTAAAGTTACTTTAGAAAATAGTGTTTGAAGTTTCTTGGGATTGGATCCACAGGCTGCTCTGTCTTTTAATGAAAGCATATTCTTCAGCAGCATATATTACCTTACTGAATGCTTATTTCTAAAATTTTGCATACGCTATAACAATTTTTTTTTTCCAGCAATAATAATAATAAAAAAAAATCTTGTCCCTAGACATATTTAATTTAAAAAATGTGCCATTAAAGGAAGCATAGCTGCAAGTATATAATACTCATTTCTGTTATGAATCATCTGTCACATATTTGGAAGATTTCTCTTATCAAGGTGAGAGACCTGCTAGCTGTATTCCTGAAGCATGCTAATTTGACAGAAGTATGGCCCTGATTAGCAGCTAAATCAGCTTTCCCTTTAAGGCTCTTAAGTTTCCTTAACATAGTTTTTACTTCCCTTGATAAATTTACAAAAATTCAAAATAAAAATACCTTTGTTAGTTAATGTTTAAGTTCACTGAAAAATCCTGCCATGTGTTGCATTATGATGTTTTTCCAATGTAATTCAGCAATAAAAGCTGTAAATAGAGAACTGAATTTTTTTAGATTTAGCTCCTCCTATTTTATTCTTTTTTTCATGTTATGAAATTATTTCTTTTGTCAGATACTCATATTTTCATGGTTCTAGTAGACAACTAATATTCTGAAGCAACATGTGCCTTTTCTGACAATTGAGATAGCTAACCACTAAGATAATATAAATCTATATTTAAGGAAACAAAGAAAAATACTACAGTAAAAGTCACCATTTTAGCAATGGTAGATTTAGATTTTAGCAAAGTATCCCCGATCCTCAATAATATGCCTTCCAATTTAGAAAATAATGTTATTCTTAAATTTAGAAATCATATACAAATTTTTATGAAGTATAATTCATTTTTATTTAAGGACCACCTGGAGCATTAATACAAATAAGAACAGTTCCAGTCTTTAGACTGTGCTGGCCATTACAGTAGCAGAACATAGGCAAATGAAGTGCATATTTGTAAACATCTGAAATACAAATACATGTGCCTATTCTGGAAATGTAACACAATTCAAGAGGAAAAAAACAAGTTTGATAGCTCATAGATCTTAATTCCAACTTCATTTTTATGAAATGGGATTTAGATTCTACATTACTTACACATTTCAGTTCCCTAAATCTTCCTTTATGCAGCTGCTTTATATAATATATTTATTTAGTTATCTTTCAATAACTGAGCATATCAATACATATAGTACTGTATTTTTATTATTTACCTAATAGATAAAGATTTTAAAAGATCAGTTATCATGAAAAATTCACAGTCTTGTGAAGTTACTTATGATAAGTCTCATTTTAATTCCATAAGCCCCAATAAATCTTACTGAAGCTCTCTACAAATGATGAAAGAAATTATGATGTTGGAAAGTCATACCTGAGAGAATAATCTTGAAGGCATATTTACAGGCTCATGACTAACAGAGGATCTAAACACATGGTGAGGCTAACAAATTAATGAAAGGATATCTAGAACTATCTGTGGCAGTGACAGCAAGGACTGCATCCATATAGCTCATAACCACACTTTAATATTGAGGACAGCAATACCAAAATTTTAAATGTCCTGTCATCTTGTAGGATCCTCAAGCCTAGAAAAACAAATACTTACTATTCAGTACATGGAAAAAGTTGATAGCAGAGAAGACGACTTGTTGGGTCACTGAGGTCAATCCTTTAATTGTCACTGCATCACTGAATTGTTTTGTTACTTAATTTCAGTTGTATTTTCCTACATGCATTACTCTGCTCCTGTAGATGGCTCTTTCAAAATCTTGTTCTTCCTCATTACACATCCAGCCTGAATACAGTCCTCTGTAGTTTGTACCATTATTTTCTGACAGCTTTTTTTTGTTCTAACAGCTCTTTCCCATCTTTAGCATTAGTCTCTTTTCTCCCTACTCCACAGGTTTACAGACAGCATTCAATTTCTCCCTCAGTCAGTGTTTAGCTGTCTCTTCAGCCATTGCTTAAGTCCACCATTGCTTAAATCTTCATAAAATCTCTCTGCCTTGTAGCAACTACTGCCTCCCACTTCAGAAGAGTAGTTTGACTTGTTGAAGTGAAGTCTAACCACTGCCTTGTACAATGGGATTAATACTTTCCCTTATAAACAAAATAAAACATTAGGTGATATTATCAGATATGCTAAGATCTTCTTTCCACTTGATTACAGCTGTTTGGTTGTAGAAAGAAAGCTTATGCATCCCTCAGTATTTAAAAAAAATGATAAGGTTTTGTGTCATTCTGTTCTTCCAGCATCGTATTCTGAAGGCCTCCATAAAAACACCACTGCCAAGATACTTTCTGTAGACCAGAATCTACCGTTCTTGCTCTGGAAATCAGAGAATCTGTTTAAAACAACTCTTTGAGTTACTACTTCATAATGCCTTCTAAAGGGCTGACACACATCTGAGAATACCCAGCCTTTTGATGAATAAAACACTGCGCCACAGTAGGAGTGCTGGGTTCAAACTCTTAGCTTCAAGACTGTTGGAGGGGGAATAAAAAAAAAGTCTTTTGCATCCCTAAAAGGTATCCAAACTGATGAGAGAATGGGTAGAAACTGGTCTCATAACCAAGTTCTGAAAAACTGAATTCTTTGTTACTTTTTTGTCTGTTTTTTAGACTTTAAGAATCCCTCCTGAGATAGCTAAAAAAAAAATCCTAAGTTCAAGAGTTTCTGTAGCTACCATATGACTCAAAACTATACAATTTTAAGACTTAATGACTGGACACAGATGCACAAGATAACCTTCAGCTATATCCATACTATAAGACTTGCAAGATCAATTTAGAATTTGAAGTATATCCTATTGGTTTCCCATTGCATACATCTTCTTACCCTGCTGCTTTTCATCAAAATAAAACCAAGTTTTCAGGCAGAAAAAATAGCACTGTAAAAGTAGATTTCCTTGGTGGATGAACATGAGAGTAGAGTGGGGTAATTACACCATGAGGGAAATCTGCCCTGCATTATGTACAGAATCATTAATTCTGAGAATGTTTGGTCATCTACAAGACTACACAACAGCTCTGGGTAGTTTGAGAGTATCACTGTTAGCTATGTGAAAAGTACATACTGAGCTAAAGAAAACACCATAGAAATGTTCAACATTACAGTGACAGTTCTAAGTCCAGACCTAAAAGCAGTATAATAATTCAATATTACATCTGATTTGGCAAAGAAAAACTGGAGGAGCTCACTAGGATTATTGAACCTTGTCCACAAACTCAGGCACTACAGCAATCAGTATCTTACTTTGTTGTTTTTTCATTGCTGTATTTCCAAACTGTACACCACAAATCAATGGCCTGAACCTATTACCTAGAATGTATGACACGCCTGAGAGATTCAAATACCACTATAAACATATATGAATCCTTCCATGTTTTAGTATAGGTGGTCTCAAATGTTGCAGAATACATACTTTTAAATTAAATTGTACATGAAGGGATAAAGTTATCTTTCCTAGCTTCAGCTGGTGACTAGTAAAAGCCCTGAAGCATAGGTTTAATACAAAACTGGTGAAAACAGAAGTATGTCCTCTTCATTCCGCTTTTGATGCCATGGAGATGTCAACATGTAAGCTATCCAAGTACTTGTGACACAAGCATTATTTTCCATTTCTACAATCCTGCCCATAAAAACATCAAGACTTTCTCTAAAATAGTTGAGATTGCTTTGCCCTACTATTTTAATTGATAGGCTATTCCAGATCTTCATTATTTGGATGATTATTTTTCTAATTTTCAGTTCAGATTGACTTAATTTAAAACAATGTGATCCTGTACTAACATATCCTTTCAGTTCCTCTGACATTTAGTACACATAAAATGTTATCAAACTTTTGTCTGATGTCTTAGGAAGGCAAGGTTTTTTGATCTCTTTTCCTAAATTAACCAGAATGATAATACCACTTTCTCCTCTGTACTGAAAATAATTTGTCTAGAGTACTCTAGAACCTTCTTAGTTTGGGTTTGGTTTTTTTTTTTTTGGTAGCAAGAGGGAATATTATATGAGATGTGAAATAAAAGTGCTTAATGGTTTAATTTCCAGATTAAACTAATATCTTTACACAGTGCTCACTGAATCGTGTACATATATCATCTTTTACCATCAGTACGCTAGGTTTCTTGGCACTGTGTTCCATTTTAAAGTACAGGCACATTCAAAATGTTTCTAGAGTTAAACCTATATTCCCCTCATGTAATGAGAGAATGAGGTCTAAATTAGAGCAGGTACACCTTTAATACAACTGAAAAATTTCAAAGTTTTTGCTAAAATATCAGCTTCTTTCACTTTTCCATGCTTTTTCTATTTTGAAATCAGTGGACTTCTAATTTCAACATGACTTTAAACACTGGTTATAGAGCTCAATCCTGTGGGAAGAATTAAGAAAAAATAAAGTGACCCTATCCAGGATGAAGAAAAAAACAAGTCCACAAAATCCACTTCTACTTAGTTGACTCTCCTAATAGTGTGTCAGCAAAAGAAAACTTGATTAAGATAAAAAATATATGCAGTCAGTACTGTCATTAATAAATAAATTAAACAGATTGCAATTCTTCTGAGGGTCTTTGAGGAAAATAACCACAGAATTCCGTGGCACCTTTGTAACTTTTTTATAATTACTTTTCAAAATATAAAATTCAGTGTTTTAATTCCTTATATTGATTAACATATTCATACCTATTTGCTGCTTCTTCCCTGCAGATGCACTACAGCATTGAGTCTATTATTGTTCATTTGACTAACTGCACATCCATCTATTACAGATCACTTTGAAGCTTTCATAAAGTATGAGAAAGAACATTCTTTTAAGGTACTTTCAGTGCCTGTCAATTTGATAAATACATGCATTTACCATCATAAATACAGGCAAGATTTAGAAACTGTGGGATATAAGACAATGTGTTGCTACTTTGTTGCAATTTTTTGACAGTTTTACTCCAGGTACAATTCTCAGGGAGTGACCAAAGGGTGTTATACAGCTAAAGGTTCCTATAAAACCAATATTTATTAACCTTAAATGCTCTCTAAAAAATACAAGTCCATGGTTTTTAAGAATAAGATGGAATATTTGTTTACTTTCTGTATTATAAAAATTGATTATACAACTTAGGTGTTCTCTATCATAAAAGCAGATTATACCTTCCTTTACAGCTATTTAATTGAGGCTTTGAATAGTCCATTAGATTAATGTTACATGTATGCTTCTTTCTTTTTTTTCCCAAACTACCTTTAGTTCTTTGTTATTCCTCAGACATACTTTCATCTTGATATTGAATATGCTTCTAGTACAAGGCCAACCTGATTTCTTGAGTTCTCAGTGGAGAAAAAAAAAAAAAAAGAAACAACCAAAAAACCCACCACCAAAAATCACTTTTTCATTCATTCATTTTCTTCTTTAATATTCTTTATACCTTTCTTACACTCAGGAAACTTATATGAAAGAAAAAAAAATTAGGTAGTAAACAAACACTCAAGCCAAATGTGGCATTTGAATGATGCGACAGGTGTCCACTAAGGAGAATTATTCACAGCATTTATGTTCACTGAATATTCATCCTATGTTCTTGATAATTACATATTTTGAAAACTAAAGAAAATTAATTCAATGTTACATGTGTGTTTTCTCACTAATATTGTTTGATTTTACCCTTTCACTACATGCAATAGCTTATTTTTGTTTGCTTGTTTTTGTTCTGCACTTTTCTGGGTTTGCATTTGCTTGAAAGCTTTTGCAAAGCTTTTGCTTTGCATCTAGGTAGAAAGTAAAATCAAGAAATAAAATCATCTCATTTCTACCAATTAAATTTGAGAATTTGTTTTTCCTGATATAAGAAGCAGACTGATGAAGTGTGAATCAAAAGGTTTAGAAATACTTTATGTTATATTATTATTCTAATTAGAACATAATTAAACTTTTTTTTATTATTATTATTTTTACTATTGAAGAACTTACCTCATTTTCCAAAAGGCAGTGACAATTTCCATTACCCTTTGCTGGAAAGATCTTTTGTTCTCTCTTGTGGGTAAGACTGGTTTGAGGACAGTGATTTTGGAAAGTTCTAGCATCCTCACTGGAAGACCTAAAATCTTTTGTTGCATTTCTCAGCTGAAGATTCTTTCTGTTTTGAGTGAAAACAGGTAAATTCCTTGTGAGTGGCACACGTCACTGAAGAAGGTCCAAGCCCTCTATTACTAGCAAGTGTTTGGCATCTCCTCAGCAACGTAGTGATCTTCCAAGAAAGAAATTTCTAGCATTCTTTCATTTTATTTTCAGAGTTACATTAAAATGATAAAGACAAATTTCTTCTTTTGGTTCCTTCACACTGCTTACACAACAAAAGGCTCTTTCCAAGTCCTTTATGTTCTACTGTGTAAATTGTGAAGTTTCATGACTGTTCAAATATGGATTGTTGAAACAGATAGTTAATTATAGATAATAATGGCTTAAAAGGAGTTTTCCTTTTTCAGCTGACTTACAATCAGCTTAAACAATTTCTTGACAGATATTTTGTTTACTTATACTACTTCCAAATAGGAAATATGTCTTTTAAAAGCAAATAAAGAAAATCAAGTCTAACCTAAAATTTACAAAAGCCTGTTAATTGTAGTGTCCCGACATCGGTTTGGTCCGTAGCCCACAAGTGGTGTTTTGATGTTGAAGTGCATAAAGTTAAGAGATTAGAAGAAAGACTGCCTACTGTTTGCAGAGTCTTGAAAATATCTGTGCCTGGTAGGAAATGTGAGGGACAAAGTGTTCCTCTTCAGAACAACTTGTCTTGATTTAATGTTTTAAAGTGTGAGCTTTAATTAAAAGAAAAAAACCCAAACCTTCAGTGATTAATTGCCATTGATATCTAAATATATTCTTACTCAGTAAATAACTTACTAAAACCAGCTTTTAAAGAACAACTATTTCTTACACCATTCTAAGGCATTGAATGCATCTCCCAGCAGGAGTTGATGTTTTAATGATATAACACTGTACCTCCTATAAAGAAAGTTAATGTCAGGAAGCATTGTAGGAAAAATAATTTATCAGGACTTGAAAAGCACAATACCAATAGATTCAGATAAATCTGGCTTCCGCTTAAGTTTTTAAGGTAAGATTTATTTTCTTCCAGATTAGTTGAGCCTCTCTTAATCACAATTTTAGTAAGACAAAATTAGAACAAAGCTTTTAATGATACTGTGATGCTATTTCCATTACTGTGTTCAGGTAATACAGAATACACCTCCAATTCAGATTTACAGATAAAGTGAAAATGCATTTAATGTTACATATCTAACATTTTATATATTAATAACTATCCAGTTGCATTGAATCTTCTTTGATAATTATTTCAATTTCATTTCAGCTTACAGCAGCCAAAAGACTTGTATTATCTTTGTATATCAAGCAGTTCAAACACTGGAAAACTTAGTATGTCCATATTTATAATTAACAAGCATCCAGTCAAAAATAGCCTGGAGATGGCAAACTCTTCCTCTAATGTGCTCTATGTGTTTGTTATCCAGTATTGCCTGTTACCAGCACAACTGTAATCAATAAACCCCACAATTACAGACTATCCCACTTTTTCAACATAGCAGTATTTGAGTGACATTACCTTTCTGTATGTTGTGGTTTAACCCCGGTCAGCAACCAGGTACCACGCAGCTGCTTGCTCCCCCTCCCCAGTAGGACAGGGGAGAGAATTGGGAAGAAAGGAAAACTCGTGGATTGAAATGAAGACAGTTTACTAGGATACAAAGGAAGATGGTAATTATAACAAAATAGAGAGATATACAAAATGAACAATACACAATTTCTCACCACCCAACGACGCTGTGACTGGTACAGCCTGTCCCGGGTAGCGATCATGGAAATGAAAAATAAAGCAGTCCCAGAATGATTCCAAGCAGCAAGAGAAAGACCAAGAGAGTTACCCCCTGGTCAACTCCAACTTATATACTGAGCACAACGTTTGTGGTAAGGAATATTATCTTTGGCCAATTTGGGTCAACTGTACTGGCTGTACCCCTCCCAGTTTTCTGCACCTGCACGTTAGCAAAAACTGAAAGCTGGGAATGGGAAGCTGAAAAAAGTCCTTGGTCTATTTAGCAACAACTAACAACATCAGTATATTATCAGCATTCTTCACACACTAAATCCCATACGAAATCCAAAACACAGCAGCTACTGAGAACAAAATTATCTCCATCCCAGCCAAAACCAGGACAGCATAGCAATATTTCTTGAGTTGCCTTTACAAGTCTTTTGCTTCCAGATGCAATATTAAAATCCCACACAGTCCATGAATGAAAATAGATCAGTCTTTTTCTCCAAGGAAGAAACTATATACATAGATTAAAATCAGCAGTTATACCTGTGTGTATATGAATTAGTAAAGCTGCACATTCTAGGCTTTATTAATTGGTATCATTAGAGAGAGAGAGTGAAAGGGAGGTGGAGGTGGAGAGACTGTCAGCAGTGTTTAAAAAATTGCAGTCTATGTGCATTGCATTCCATGTTCAGCCTTGCCAACACGAAACAAAAGAGTATAATGAGTGCGCTTGATCAGCAGGCAATGCTCCTTATAATTCAAGGTAGTGTTCAGCTTGTGTTATTCACAAGTTATTAAACCAGCTTGGATATTTGTGAGCCAGCTACCCTGCTATCACTTCTGACAACCTGTGACAATCTATGAAGGCTCAACTAGTATATATATATATATATAAAACTATATATATATAAAACTAGTATGTTCTTGTGGAGCTATCCTGAAGGTTTCCCACAGGCATGGCAGCAGAGGTTACAGAAGAGGGTTGATGAGGCAGAGCCCTACAGACTAAGACCAAGTTCAAGGTCATGGAAGGTAGCATAGGAAGTCTTACAGCACATAGACTATTATCCCTTCTAAGCATGTTATTCAAAGTTACAAAGCTGAAGTACAATTTCTGTAAGTGATACAGGAAGGAGAATCTTCATTATAAATTATTCATTAATTTAATTAATTAATTAATTAAAAATTATTAATTCATTTTATTCTAAGCTACAGATATAATAAACTCAAACCAGTCTCAGAGTAATCTGCAGGGGCCAAGCTTTTTTGAGCATGTCCTGTACAAGCTTCTCCAGAAGCTCCTGTCATACTACATTCTTCCCAGATTTGTTGTGCTCAGATGGTTTCAAATACATGAATGTTGATATAGTTTCTGTACAGATTCTGATGAGGATGGAAGGAAGGCTGTTGGCAAAGGTCATACAGTGCTCCTTTTCTTGTCTTGTACTTTGTGGAAGCATGGAATGGTTAGGCTTGGAAGGGACCTTCAAAGGTCATCTAGTCCAACCCCCCTGCAAGAAGCAGGGGCATCCCTGAGTAGATCAGGTTGCTCAGAGCCTCATCCAACCTGGCCTTGAACATTTCCAGGGATGGGCCATCCACCACCTCTCTAGGCAACCTGTTCCAGTGTTCTATAAGCCTCAGTATAAAAAATGATTTCGTAATATCTAATTTAAAACTAGCTCCCTCTATTTTGAAACCATTACCCCTAGTCCTATCACAACAGCCCTACTGAAAAGTCTCTCCCTGTCTTTCCTGTAGGTCCCCTTGAGGTACTGGAAGACCGCTATCAGGTCTCCCTGGAGCTTCCTCTTCTCCAGGCTGAACAGCCCCAACTGTCTCAGCCTGTCCTCATAGGAGAGGTGCTCCAGACCTCTGATCATCTTTCTGGCCCTCCTCTGGACCCCCTCCAACTGGTCCATGTCCTTCTTATGTTGGGGGCTCCAGAACTGGATGCAGTACTCCAGGTGGGGTCTCACCAGAGCAGAGCAGAGGGGCAGAATCCCCTCCCTCGACCTGCTGGCCAGGCTCCTCTTGATGCAGCCCAGGATGCAGAGTCAGCACAGATGACAGAATAATGAGCTTTTAAGAACTCAATCTCAGATGGGGGGTGTGGGTGGGCAGGTGGAAGTTTCATCATTTATCTTAGAGTTTTGTGTGTGATTCTTCACTGTTATCTTTTTTTTTAGATTAATGAAATTGCAGGGTTATATTAAAGAATAAGAAAAAGTTTTGTATCTTCTTCGCTTTTCCTTGTGCTGCAGTAAGACATCGATCCATTGATTGCAGGGGAACAAAATCTGCTCATGAAGTATTTAATAAAAATTGCAGAGTAAGGAGGGTAAGGCATCCACCAGCTCATACATTTCCCCACTCTGACAGGTAAACTGTCCTCACTGTTACTTAAGGATGGCCTACTTTCCTATATAATATCTCAGAATTACTTTATTGAGAAGAAATACAAGATGAAGCTAAAGAGATTTTGTTTACAAACGAAGCTAATGAGTTTATCTCTAGAATCAAAGGAGCTCTTGGGATCACTAAGAAGGGAAGGCAAGCAGCAACAAAGGTCCTTTATTAGCAGGAAGCCCCATGACACTCTTGTGCTACAGCAGTTCTCCAAGTCTCCTGTTTTGCTTGATGCCAAATAAACAACAAAAAGGTCATTACTCAGTTCTACAACCCTGTGTCATTTAACAACAGGATAACAAGTTCTGTACTGATGTTTCAGGTGCTGTTGACTGATGAGCAACAGACTGAGGAGGAACAACAGAACAGAGAGGGCTTTATCAGGAAGTGAGAGATTCAGAATATGAACTGCTGTAGAAAACAGACACAAAAGGAATAAAAGCAGCAGGAAGGCTTTTTTTTTCTGATACTTTCAGTTTTCTTTCTTCACTGTTTACATTAAAGAGCTATAGAAAACATGGCTAATAACAGATATCATGGAGCCAAAGGAGAAAAGTAACTGATATGAAATACGTTTTAGAAGATCTAAAGACAGTACAACATGGAAAGCCTGAAAATTACTAGGAAAAAAAAAAAAAAGTTGGTATAACTTTACATTTCTTTACTAGAAAGACCACCTACCTTGAATGGAAGATTTCTGATTATACACTTCACTTTAACTAGGCAAGTTTAAACCGTATGTATCAGTTTCTTCTCTTTTTTTTTTGTGATTGGTAAGAAACAATTATTTATTATATTATTACACATTGAAACTTCTCACCACCACACAGAATTGAGCAGTAAGGAAACAGATGCCATAGACTAACTGAAGGCTAAATCACTAATCAGGAGCCACAAAAATACAGTCATAAAGCTTTTGCTTTTTGTTTCAAGAGACTTATAAACGTAATATAAATACTATTTTGAAGGAGATAGCTATAGATAACAGGCAGAAAGAACCACAGAAATAAGATGTAGATTCAATATGCAGTATACTGTTGTTTTATCATTTACCTGCTACCTTCATATGCTGAAGCTGGGCTGGGCAGTACTGCTGACAATGACAAAGACTAACTGTTATCCTGCTTTGAACAGTAAAGGTATACAATCTCTTCCACCACTCTTTAAAATATTTTTTTCCATAATCTTATTAATATTATTTTTATTTAAATATCAGTGAACAAAGTGTCCTCTGAAATGTAAAAATAAAATGGAAAAAGTAAAGAGCAACACTTGTGTTTTCAATAAACATGATATAAAATATTAATTAGTATAAAAGTCAAAGCTATTTTACAGATTAAGATGTTTAATCTAAAATATTCATATTTTTGTTTTGAATAAACAGTCGTCTCTGTTCACTGTCAGGGGCCTTGCTGTTCTGAGAAAAAGCAGAGAAAAATACTGGAAGTTAAAGACTTGGTGTACAGGACCAGGGACAGCAGGTTAAAATCCAGGATATTTGGAACAGAGCTTTGCGCCGTGTAGCTCTCGCAATGAACTGGCTGGATTACAAGGGACAAGGGGAATCTATTTTTTTTTTGTTTTGTTGTCTTCTACTTACAATTTTCAAATAAAAGAACATACCACTAGAAGAAATTTCACAATATCACATTTTCAAAACTTTATTTTATGTTCATCAGCTCTCTTTTGCTACATGTTCATAGACTGTGCAATGTCTTTGTGGGCAGTACTGATCTTGGATGTACAAATGTTATTTACCGCTTTCTGATACATTTCAATAAACTACTTGAGCATGTGTGTGGTTGCTTCTGTCCTTGTGTGATCACAGCAGATCAGAACTGTAAATCCCACAGAGCTGCCTGAAATACTCTACCTGAAGTCTACTTAAAGAGCTAAGGCAAAAGATACAGCAGAGAAGAAAAGATGCAATAATGAAAGCCTGTGAGGTTTCTCTATTTCTGAATATCTCAAAACCAAAGAGCAACACAAAGAACAACACTGAAAAGTAGTGCTAGCACCCTTGGTTTGGAGAATAAAGTTATGGAATGATCCTAACCACAGCCTGGGATCTCAATTTCAGACTCTGTACCACAGCTTGGTAAATATCTATAGGGAGACCTTATAGTTCTTTATCTGTCATGGAAATATTTTTTTAATTAAATAAATAGAAATTTTTAACCATTTTTCAATGCTAGTGAAAGCCAATTTTACTTTATGCTAGAAAACTCTCACATGGTTGAAGTCTTAAAGCTATTTCTTGCTCTAGTAATTATAAGAAGCTGTCATAGTTTAGCCCTGCTTGGGACCAAATTATGCAGTCTCTCACTTACTCCCCTCACCCTCCAAGGGAATGGAGGAGAGATAATATAACAAAAAAAGGCTTGAGTTTTGAGATAAGGACAGAGAGAGATCATTGAAGTTAATATTACAGGCAAAACACCACAGCCTCGTTTGGGCATCCACCTGCCCCAGAGTGGGGACCTTGGTGTCTGCAACGGTTCCTCTCACAAGAAATTTTTCACAATCACGCTTAGGCAGATGCCTCTCGGGTTCTCTTCACATCTCCTCTTTTCACTTTTTGCGGTCAGGCTGGGCTGAGTCAGGCCCAGATGGCCACCCAGAGGGAAGACAGAGGGTGAGGGCCTCAAGGCCCACAAGACTCACATCTTTCCCTCCCCACTTGCTCTTCTGCTTCTTCATATTTTTAAAAATTTATTTTCCCCTTCTTAAATATGTTACCGCAGAGGCATTGTCACTTAACATTCTGTCACCAGTTGGGTCTGCCCTGGCCAGCGACGTGTCTGCCCTAGGACCAGCCGAATCCACTGGACGAAGGGGAAACTTCTAGGAGCTTCTTGCAGAAGCTGCCACTGTAGCCCCGCCCCCCCCCAACAAAATCGACACAGAAGTTTATGTAAATTTTTATTATATTTAACATTTTTAGATAATTCCACTCCATCTGTTCCCATCTTGTCTCTCATAGGTTACTAGGTAACTCTGTTTCAGAAGAAAGTATACATATTCAATGACTGGAAACTAGCAAATCTCCAGTCCAAGATAAAATTTTCTCTCTAAATAATTTAAATTGGCAACAGAATTCTCATTTAAACAAAAGAACTGCTGTAACACAGAATAGTCAAATACTTTATAGTTCATCAGAATTATAAATCGCATTACCAACTCATAAAATAAACTTTGGTAAGCTGTCCATAAAATTAAATTGTTCTGCACAAAAAAAAAAAAAAAAAAGTCTGTAACATGACAGGAATAAAATTCCTATTATCTAGCTGTTCCTGCCTGTCAACCTAGGATGTAGAGCACAAATCCAAGTAACACAAGGTAGTCAACATCAGGAGGAAGATGTGTCTGGCAGCAGTAAA
The DNA here is from genome assembly GCA_009806455.1 of Tetrax tetrax. Classification (NCBI taxonomy): domain Eukaryota; kingdom Metazoa; phylum Chordata; class Aves; order Otidiformes; family Otididae; genus Tetrax; species Tetrax tetrax. Next base: position 424,471 of record WHYT01016901.1, read on the forward strand.
TATCTGGTACATTAAATTATATTTCAGGTTAAAAGACAAGTGTTTTTTGGAAGACTTAGTTAAACTAGAAACATTTCCCATTGATTAGATATACTGTTTGCCTTTGGATTTTTCCTTTTTCAAATATATGAAAATGTGATTTTTTTCCTTGATGATCCATTTACAGGCTTGTGCTCTTTCCCCTCCTGTTATACATCAAGAAGACAGCCCTAACTTGCACTTTCAGTGCACTTTTGCTCTGCATTACATACTTAGGTCAAGTGATTTTTGCAACTCTCTTACTTAATTTAATAAACATTAAGAATGTAGTTTTCCCAGTTGTCTTTCAATGTATACTATTTTGGGTATACAGGACCCAGCAGAAAAACACACTGATAACAATAATTATTTGCTTCAGTATTAATTAAGTTGGATTGAATAGGTACCATCACGGACAGATAAATAAGGTCAATTTAGTTTTAAATTAGCTATTTAACTCTGCTGGTCTCAATCTAGTATCAATACCCTCTACTTTCTGCATCTCTCCTGGGGAAATAGTTGTGATGAGTTACTTTATTTTAGCACGCAAATCCATTTTGCTATTAATTTAATCAGTTAATAAACATCCTTAATTTTCCACAGAAATTTAGGATTTTGATTTCCCTCATTTCACTGGACTAGACTATCTCTTCTGCAAATCAGATTAATATTCAATCTGAGTGGTCTGGTTAATAATTTTATGATTTTGTGACACAAAAAACCACTATGTTTAAACAGAGCTTGAAAAAAAAGATCAGGACCTTTATTTTAATTTTATGAAAATGGCCATCCTTTGAACCTATACACACCTGAAATATACACCACTAAGGAATATTCTTGATCCGTCTCTCCAGTCCATTTTGGAGGGGGAAAAAAAAAAAAAAAAAAAAAAAAGAGAGAAATAAAAAGCTGCAATTGCTGTTTCCACTGCAAGTGCAAAAGGAATAGATCACATATCCTAGACATTAAAATGACCACTTGTCCATAGCTAAGTTCTATTTTATTTCTGTCTTATAAGGGAAAATATGGAGGAAAACTTACAATTGTTGAATGGAAGACAGGAGATTTATCATGTAACTGTGTAGGAGTTTCTGCATTGAAACATTTGGTGGTGATCATGGCAGTGATGAATCAGTGGGTAGAAATGTGAGTGAGAAACAAAAATGCATTATAAATTCTGCTGTCAAGGCAGTTATTACAATTAATAATGACAATAATTCTTTTAAAGTCTTCATACTGTAGATTTTTTTTTTTTAAATCAACAAAACCACAAAAAAAACCCCACCCCACCATGTTTCCCTATTTCTTCTTTTAAATATTTGAGTAGCCATTTTAGATTTGTATATCTCCAGAAGAAAACTGGTAAAGGAGAATATTTTCCAGGCCTGGCATGTTTACTGTGTAGAATATTCAACAGAGCTTCAATGATAGAAGAGTTTTTTATTAAATTGACTTCCTAGCTGTCCCTCAATCCCTTTCTTTCTTCCAGGACACAAAATTTTGTAAATGGCAGGTTTGAATCCAATATTATCCATATTTTCATTTGAAATTACTATATACTACATAGACCCTAATATCACAGCTTCTTTGTGTCATTAATAGAAGATTTGTGAATCCCAGTGCCCAGCTGTATAATAAATGAATATTAATGTATTTTAAACGGCATTTTAACAGATTTTTGGAGCATCAGCTGCTCTTTTCTCCCTTCTACTTTTCCATATTCTTCCTGTACCACTCTCCAGTGCAGAATCCAAATGAGGCAATAGCCTCTCCTTGTGCTGAATCTCACCCTACAACATACACACTGCCTCCGATATTCAGCGGACCGCTTAGTTTTACTTAGAAAACTAAAAAACTTAATCAAGTTTGGTTAGGGTTTTTATTGCTTAAAAGCAACTGTTTAATGCAATCAAGATAAAAGCCACCATCTTTATGCACCATTTCAATCTTTGTATGAGGTAACAGCACACTACTACAGACATTCTTATGAGTAAGATTATGAGTAAGGAGTTATTAGTTAAATAACCAATTTCCAGAAGGCTGTGGAGACATTTGTTTGTTCTGACTGAGTATGAATTAACCTTTGCATTGTGATGGCACTTAAGGAAAAACAATAAAACTTTAAATCCTATAGCCCAAACTAAACAGTTAATACTCAATCTGGGAAACATCCTGTCTGTAACTAATAAGAAAAAAAAATATTTTAGCTGATTTTTTATCCTGTAGATACATCTCAGTTATAATATATATTAGTCAAACTCTTTCCCTTTACCCTTCAGATCTGTATTCTTATGAGTTAATTTCTTTTCTATTTTCAGTGCTACACAAAAAATCACTGCAGTTAGTTTTAAATAAGGCTGCATAAAAGAAAAGATAAATGGTTCTAGGCAGTCATACTGCTTTGTGAAGTACTGAACTGTGCTATGGATTGACATATCCTTAAAACTGCTGCTAAATCATTATTGAAATGTTCTTCAATGGTTCTTTGACATCATTTTTACTTGAACCATTAAGATATACTCCAGCACAAGGAGACATTCAGAAGTGGTTTTTGACATGTAAAATAGTACTGCTTGTCAGAATGTGCAATGGAGATCATAATATGTACAGACTTTTCATATATTACATGATAGAAAATGGCTTCTTTGAAAGCACTTTATGATGTACTACATTAACCTACAAAGTTGTCCTGGTTTTGGCAGGGATGGAGTTAATTTTCTTCTCAGTAGCCAGTGTGCTTTGGATTTTGTGTGTGAAGAATGTTGATTAAAACTCCCTGATGATATGAGTTGTCGTTAATGAGACCAAGGACACCGTCTGACTTTCCAGGTCTCACTAATGTGCAGATGCAGGTAGCTGGGTGAAAGACAGGCAGAATAATTGACCCAAACTGGCCAAAAAGAGTATTCCATGCCATAAACATCATGCTCAGTATATAAGCGGGGGTTGCCCAAGGGAGGGGGCATCCATTCTTGCATCCATCATCCTCTTCTTCCACCTCTCTCTCATTTGCTGGCATCATTCCCACTATCTTGCTGGCTCGCTCTTGCTCCTTTGCTTGCTGCTCAGTTTCGTTTCCATGATCGCTGCTTGGGACAGGCTGTATCTGTCATTCGGACATTGGGTGGTGAGAAATCATTGTTCATTTTGTATATGTTAATAGCCTTATACTCTGTTATTATTGTAGTTTTCCTTTGCTATT